>JAUEJL010059548.1:0-18756 GCA_032274825.1 Drosophyllum lusitanicum | reverse complement strand
GACACCCGTACTTATTTTCTATACTACTACACGATTAGGTTCACTTGCCTATTGTGTTGTAGTCGTACTTAAAATAATACGGATTTTATAAATTTAAAACTGGTACGTAATTCATATATCAAGTTTTTGGTGCCGTTGCAGGGGACAGTTTTATTTTAGTATAATTAAACTAGTTTTCCTTTTAGTTTTTATTTTTGCTCATATATAAAAAATCCCAAAAAAACTAGAAAATACAAAAAATTCAAAAAAATATAAAAACAGAAAACTATTAAAAAAACAGGAGATTTTTATTCCTGCCAAAAAACGCGACGGGTTCCACCAGAAAACGAGACGCGTTCAAGTTCTTAGATCGATAGGACTTCCTGCTTTTCGCTAAAGGGGACGCCTTCCATTACATAAACGCGACGCGTCGACAAATTTCCAGAATCATTCTTTTTTTGTTCTCATGACATTTCACTCCCCTTTCTTCTCACCGCTCGGTGACACTTGCTGCCAACACTCGTCTTAGGGTAGTGTATGCCCAGGAGGCTGACTTCTGATTCTGTTTTTCCAGTTGACGAACCGGAACGCGAATTTTATCAACGCCTTCGAGTTAAACGCGAGAAAAAACGTATATGAAAGATGGCAGAGAATTTCGCCAACATGTCGCTCGAGGAGTATGGAAGCCGTGTCCGAGAAGGAACTAGAGCAGGGATCCACCGACCTGAGATCCCTGAAGAGAGGTATTTTGAAATCAAAGGCCAATTCTTACATCTTTTGCGCGAAAGTCCTTTCACCGGAAACGACAACGAGGATGCCAACCAGCATGTCGAGGCCGTTCTAGAGATTGCTGACTACTTCCACATCCCGGGAGTAAGTAGAGATGCGGTGATGCTGCGAGTGTTTCCGATAACACTCCAGGGCGCAGCCAAACGTTGGTTGAGATCCGAGCCAACCATCCGTACATGGGATGAGCTCAAAATTCGTTTCATCAAACAGTTTAGTCCTCCGTCTAAGATTGCCAAAATGAAGATTCAGAACTTCGTGCAATTGGAGGATAAGCCTCTTTATGACGCCTGGGATCGTTACAAAGAAATGTTGCAGAACTATCCGCAACATGATTTAAATCCTCACCAGGTCGTCCAAACATTCTACAACGGTATAAATGTCTTCACAAGACAAATGGTCGATTCTCAAGGGCATTCTACGAGAGACGCTACCTTTCGTAGAAAGACTGCAGCCACAGCCGACTCCTCTGATAGCATAGTAGCCCTTAGTGCCAAACTGGATGCACTGGGGTGAGACATGAAAAAGTTCACCAAAACATTCGCGCTATGCAGGTTGGTTGTGACAACTGCAGCGGTCCTCATCTCGATAAAGATTGCCCATATGATGAAAGTGGGAATCTCAAGGAATCTGCGTGTTATTTGTCCGGGGATAAATATGATTATCCAAAGGATGAGGTATTCTTCCGCAATAAGAAGCCCAATTAGAAACCTTGTCTTGAATACCGCAAGGAGATGGAAGGAAGGTATAAGCAGAATGTGCCAGGATTCTATCAGAAAGACCGTCCAAAAGAGCTGGAGAAAAAACCAAACTTCGAGGATATGCTTACTCGTTTCGCGACTGCATCTGATCAAAGGCACAAAGAAACCGAGGAGTTGGTTAAAAAGATCGGCGTATCTACGGAAGCAGCACTTCGGAATCAACAAGCCTCTATTCATAATATTGAGACTCAAGTCGGTCAAATCTCTAAAGTTCTGCAGGTGCGTTTTCCGGGTACTCTCCCGAGTAACACGGAAACGAACCCACAACGAGATGTGAAAGCCGTGACCACCAGGTCAGGAAAGACATGAGGATTTCTTTCCTAAAACCGATAGTGTTACACCTACTGCTCAAGTCCACAAACAGCAGGACAAAGGGAAGGCAAAGGCAACCGAGCCTAAGCCAGTTGAAAAGCCATCCTATGAGGCACCCGTAAAGCCGTATAGGCCACAGATTCCATTTCTGGAGAGACTCAAGAAGGCAAAGCAAGATGAGCAATATCGTAAGTTCCTAGATCACTTGAAATATTTGCACATTAATATACCGTTTGTTGAAGCGGTCGCGCAAATGTGAAAATACGCAAAGTTCTTGAAAGATCTGCTTACTAACCGAAAGAAGATGGAGGCAATCTCGAGTGTGACGATGAATGAGGAATGTTCAGTTGCGATGCTGAATAAACTTCCAAAGAAAATGACGGATCCGGATAGCCTGACTTTACCTTGCCAATTTGGTAATCTCCCGATCAGTCATGCGTTAGCAGACTCCGGTGCTAGCGTGAACCTCATGCCGTACTCATTCTATGCCAAACTGAAACTTCCTGAACCTAAGCCGATTCGTATGGCTATTCACTTAACCAATAAATTAGTTACTTATCCTCGAGGTATAGTAGAGGACTTATTAGTTAAGATAGATAAGTTCATTTTTCCCGCCGATTTCATCGTGATCGATATGGAGGTGGATGATCAAGTTCCAATTATCTTGGGACGCCGTTCTTGAGCACCGCTCGTGTGTTATTCGTCATACACGAATCTCAACTCACACTTAGGGTAGGTACTGATGCCGTTATCTTTGGAATTGTCAAATCCATGAATCACTCAAAAATCATGTGATGATTCGGTATTCTTCATTGACATTTTCGATGATTTACTCGAGAAGGAGGTGATGAAGGTGGAAGATATGGAGTTAGATGGTCGGATGCCCACGGGAGAGGGGCGTTTTGATGCAGAAAGAGACCTGGAAGAGTTGGAAAGGCTGTTGGAACAAGGAAGTGAAGAGCGAATGGACTTGGTAGTATCGCATAAAACGCGATGCGTTGGTTCAGAAAATGCCTCGCGTCTATCTCCTGAATTGCGATCAGAGTTGTTAGATGAAGGAAACGTGACGCGTCATTCCGTACAACCTGGCGTGTTTCTACATTCCAGCAAACAATAAGAATTAAAGGAACTCCTGAAACACCCAGAGTTCTCATTTTTAGGGGATGATTCTCAATTTCCAGTTACCGTTTCTTCTACGTTATCATTTTCGGAAAAGCAGGGGTTGATTGGCATCCTCAAGAAGCAAAAACAAGCAATCGCATGGTCTATCTCCAACATCAAAGGAATTAGTCCATTGTTTTGCTCTCATAAAATTCTGATGGAGGACAAAGCTAAACCCGTAATTCAGCCACAACGAAGATTGAATCCCAAGATGCAGGAAGTGGTTAAGAAGGAAGTCGTGAAATTACTCGATGCCTGTCTAATCTACCAAATATCCGATAGCCCGTGGGTCAGCCCGATTCACGTGGTTCCAAAGAAAGGCGGAATGACTGTGGTGGTGAACAAGAAAAACGAGTTGATTCCTACTTGAACGGTCACCGGTTGGCGCGTGTGTATCGACTATCGTAGGTTGAATGATGCTACACGCAAAGACCACTTTCCTTAGCCTTTCATACATTAAATGCTAATTCAAGATACCAATCAACCCGAGGATCAAGAGAAGACGACCTTCACATGCCCGTATGGAACCTTCGCATACCGACGCATGCCTTTCGGCTTCTGCAACGCACTAGCCACGTTCCAACGGTGTATGATTGGAATCTTTCATGATATGATGAAGGACTTCATGGAAGTGTTTATGGATGACTTCTTGGTGTTTGGTGTCTGCTTCGAATCGTGTCTTTCTAATCTAGATATGATGCTCGCTAGATGTGAAGAGACGAATCTGGTGCTTAACGAGGAGAAATGCTATTTTATGATAAATGAAGGAATCATTCTTGGACACAAGGTATCCAAGGTAGGCATTGAGGTGGATAGGGTGAAGATAGATGTCATTTCTAAATTACCACCATCAACAAATGTCAAAGGGGTGAGGAGTTTTCTTGGTCACGCGGGTTTTTACTAACGGTTCATAAAAGATTTCTCTAAAATTACGCGGCCTTTAACTCAATTGTTATTAAAGGATGCTAACTACGATTTTTCTAAAGAGTGTTTAGTATCATTTAATACCCTTAAGGAGAAACTCACCACCGCACCGATCATGGTTTCTCCCGATTGGAACCTACCGTTTGAACTCATGTGCGACGCGAGTGATTATGCGGTAGGGGCAGTGTTAGATCAGAGAGTCAACAACTGATTTCAACCGATCTATTATGTGAGTAAGACTCTCAATCCAGCTCAAGAAAACTACACCACGACGGAGAAAGAATTGCTCGCCGTAGTTTTCGGTTTTGATAAATTCCGATCATACTTTATCCTGTCCAAAACCATCGTGTTCACTGACCACTCTATTTTAAAGTCTCTATTCGACAAATAGGATTCCAAACCGAGACTTATTCGGTGGATTCTGCTACTCCAAGAGTTCGACATAGAAATAAAAGATAAGAAAGGAGCAGAGAACGTGACAGCCGACCACTTGTCACGTCTAGAGAACCCCGAATTAGAGGAGCTGGACGAAGCTAACATTGGGGATGACTTCCCGGATGAATACTTATTGCAAGTGAGTCAGACTACGCCCTAGTATGCTGACTTCATGAACTACTTGGCAGCCGATATCTTCCTAAAAGAAATGTCGTATCAGTAAAAGAAGAAATTCCTCATTGATTTGAAATATTACTATTTGGATGATCCCTACTTGTTTCGTCACTATGCAGATAATATTATTCGAAGATGCGTGTGGGGAGAAGAGGCTAGGAAAGTACCGAGGGATTGCCACATGGACCAACCGGGGGACACAACGGTGAGGGTTACACCGCAACGAAGGTATTTGAAGCCGGATTCTTTTGGCCAACAATTTTTAAGTATGCACAGCTCATCGTAAAAGAATGTGCGTGCCAGCGAGCAGGCAATATTTCTGCACGAAATGAGATGCCACAACACAGTATTCAAGTCAGTGAAATATTTGATGTATGAGGTATCGATTTCATGGGGCCTTTCTCTTCATCCTGTGGAAATAAATATATTTTGGTAGCACAAGCCTTACCTACTAACGATGCACGAGTCATCATGAAATTTTTGAGAAAATTATTGTCTCGGTTTGGCGTTCCTAAAGCTCTCATAAGTGATAGGGACAACCACTTTGCGAATTCTCAAATGGAAAAGGTGTTACAAAAATATGGTGTCAACCATAGGTTTGCAATAGCTTACCACCCTCAAACAAGTGGGCAAACCGAAGTGACCAACCGCGCAATTAAACGAATTTTAGAACGGGCGGTCAACGGGAATAGGAAAGAATGGGCGGACAAACTAGATGATGCTTTATGGGCCCTTCGGACTGCTTTTAAAACACCTATAAGTAGTACACCTTATAGGTTAGTATATGGCAAAGCGTGTCATCTGCCAGTTGAGATAGAGCACAAAGCGTATTGGGCGTTGAAGACCTGCAACTTAGATATGGAGAGTGCGCGTGATAATCGTTTTATGCAACTTAACAAACTTGATGAATCGTAACGAGGCATATGAGAGTTCGTTAATTTATAAAGATCGCACCAAAAAGTGGCACGATGCCCGGCTGCGAGGAAACAAGAATTTCGAACCAGGTGATAAAGTTTTATTATTTAATTCTAGGTTGAGATTGTTTCCCGGAAAGTTGAAGACAAGGTGGTACGGACCATTCATGGTGGAAAAAGTATTCCCGCATGGAGCGGTTGAGCTGAAATCCAATGACGGATCGACGTTTAAGGTAAATGGGTACCGCGTTAAACACTATACAGAAGGAATGCCCAAGGAGGATCAAGGCGAGGCTTTACGCCTCGATGTTATAACACCCTAAGTGTGGGGTGGAGTCCAGCTTATGACTCGTATCAAAAGAAGTGCTTGCGGGAGGCAACCCGTTGTTTGGTTTGTTTTTGTTTCGTTTTGTCTGTTTGTTTTTCGTTGTTTTTGTTTGTTTGTGTGCAGGTACACTCATCAAATTCTCACTAAAATGTCTCTGGAACAAGTTTCAAGTATTGACATAGCCTGGAAGATCAAAAGGTAAGCGTAATTTGAATATTGAAATTGCAAGGACGTGACGCGTCCATCAAAAAAAGAGACGCGTTCTGTAGTTCAAACGCTCTCAAAAGAGGGAAAAAGAAGAAAAACGCGACGGGTTCTTCTCTTGGACCCGATGCGTTTTGGCGAACCAGGTTTAAAATCAAACCTTTCTTTTCTTTTTTTCTTCATTTCACCCAAAACATAGACACACACACTATTACTCTGAACCCAACGCGTTCAAGTCATTACCCGCGAAGGAACTTCAATTTCGACTGCAATCTACACCACATTTCTCGTACATTGCTCTTTTTTCGACTGCCAAGTAAGTTTCGCCCCCTACTCGTTGTTTTTTACTCGAATCAGTGCATCAAATATCGAATATGGTTAGGGTTTCTTCGATGTGATGTTTGCTTCAGCATGTGCAATGTTATCTGACCCTTGTACGGTTTGATTTGATTCAATCGAGATTTAGGTTTTTTTAGGGTTTCAATTTCAAAAACCGAGATTTTTGGGTGATTCTTCGAATATCTGCTCAATATTTAATGTTATTTAGCTTTATCCATGGTTTAAATACATCTGTGTGTTGAATTTTGAGGAAAACAGGGCCAAACAATTGGCCCCTGTTTCTGCCTTCTTCTTCCTCACGAACGTGACGCGTTCGGGCCTTGAACCCGACGCATCGCATGATTTTTCAAAAGAAACTATGTTTTCCATTCTTGGGCAGTGTGTTGGGCCGTTGTTTGCTGATATGTTTGTTTCTACTGAAAATTAGTTGGCTTATAGAATAAGGATCTGCTTAATTCAAATATTTGTTTTCTGCTTTTCGGTAAATTCTTTGCGGTTATTGCTTGCTGTTACTTTTGTTTCTTTTGGGTCAGTACTCATATGGGTGTTTCTGTTTGGTCTCATCTGGGTTACGAATACTACCTTGTTATTCCTGAACTTTGAGTTTCTGTCTGGGGCGGTTTACTAAATTTCTACTTATTTCTGTTTTTGCGTGATATCATCTGGCTTATTCTATCTAAACTATTCATTGCTACAATATGGCTGACAGAGGTCGTGGCAGAGGCCAAGGCCGCAGGGTTGCTTAGCCCGAGGCGGCAGTTCCTGTACCACCAGCACCGCCAGTCCAACACGAGTGGCTGGCGTTCCCCGAGACGATTCCGGCCTAGTACCGAAACGAGTACATAGAGGTGGCGCATACTTTGGATTGGGCCGTAGCTACTGAGGCAGGGATCACAGCACTGATATATCCGCTACTGAGACATGAGTACATGGGGCCTGATGGTGTGGTGTTATTTTCCTGCCGAGCATGGGAGCCTGTTTTTAGCATGCGGGAGCCCGTTTACTGCGAGTTGATGTTGGAGTTCTACTCCACCATTAACTTTAACGCAGTGTCTGCAGTCTATATGGATTGGAGGGTTATATAATTCTATCTCGGCGGTCGTAGCAGAGAGTGCTCCCTCACAGAGTTTAGCTGGAGGTTGGGGCTGTATACCAGAGAGGAGACGGCCAGCAGGCACTTCCAGGCATTCCTCCTTGAGTGTTTGCGGAGTCCGTCGACAGACTTCAGCCCACCGGAGTTTTGGCATACGATTACAGATGAGCCCTACATCGCTGCTTGAGCTACTGAGAGCAGCATCTGAGCCCCAGTCCACCGCCTAGTACACCGCTTGATATCCACTTCTGTTACTCATCGCAAGGGCGGTGAGAAGGTTACCATCACCGACCTATTCTCTATGTATTGTTTGCTCACCCCTAGCATGCTCTGCGACGTGCCGTATTCAGTAGCGTTTTACTTGGCTCGCAAGGGCACTGGGCCCAAGCAGGCGAGCCCGTTATGCGGCGGGCAGTTCATCTCGTGCTTGGCCAGGTCATTTGGGGTCTTGACTGCAGCTGCTGAGGCTAGACTACTGCGGATGGAGCCACGGCTGATTGGGGAGTACTTTCTAGAGGTGATGAGGGATATGGAAAGGGCTGTTTATGGGGGGATGCTACATGTTGAGGATGCTGATGAGGAGAAGCATCCGGGAGATGATGTGGAGGCCGGTGAGTGGCGAGAGTCGGAGCAGCCACCGTGGAGGAGACGTTCTCCGGATCCGGCGGAGGTTCCCGATGAGGAGGTGATCGACCTGAAGACCGTGGTGTCGAGGATTGATACTATGGGTGCATATTTAGATGACATATGGCCGTTCCTGCATGGTCTGCAGCATCAGGTGCAGTGGTTGGGGACTGCCTACACCGAGTCAGCTTGGCGCCAAGGGCCTTCCACACAGTTCCCAACCGCCCCCACATTGTTCCCAGACTGGCAGACACGTGTTCCGTTAGCCAGGCCAGCAGATGAGCCAGGGCCTTTTGGGTATGGAGGTCGAGGTTCAGACAATGATGAGTCTGATAAGTGATATCTGTACATAGTTTAGTATTTGTTTTTCTTTTGTTTGAACATATTTTGTGGCTTACATGTTTGTACATATATTTTTGGTTGATCTATGATGATGTTTCTTGTGAGATGTTTGGTTGAGATTATGCTTAAACTGTATGGAGGGCGTGCTTATGCTGACAGTTAGTTCAGCGCTTATTTTTTTATCACTCCGATCGTCATGTGAGAGATATACCCAGGAGAGTTTGTTTCTGATCTTTTTCTACCCTTTATTTTTATTTTGTTTTGTTCTTATGTACAATGAGGACATTGTACGATTTAAGTGTGGGGTGGGAGGTTAGAAAAAGATTTCTCCATTGCATTTGAGCTTTATTTGGAATCATGGAAATTATGAGGAATTTAGGCTAGAATTTTAAAATTTTGATATCATTCGGGTAGGATTTAAGTGTTAGTTAAAATGTTATGATAAATAATTTATAAACAAATGGTAAGGTTGTGATTAGCTTTTATATCATGGTGTTTGTGGCTTTTCACCATTTTCAAAGAAATTTTGATTTATAAGTAACGAGAAGTTAATTTGTGACTTATTTTTAAAATTAGCAAGGTTAAGCCTTTTTGAATCTAAGCTTGACAAAAATAGGCTGAGTGGAGTTTTTCAGTTTTATAATCGTATGCTATGCAAAAGAAAGAAAAAAATGGCAACAATGAAAAAAAAAGAAATGAAATATCTGTTGGAAAAATAAGTCAAATAAGTGGCTTTTAGGACTCGAATTAGTAAGCTCTGATGGGTGTTCTACACCTAGCCACCTAAAGCCAACTATTTTGGGATAGGTTGAGTCGAATGTTCGCTATATGAGTTCCATAGAAAGTCATAGACTTATAAAAAAAATGAAAGAATAAAAGCATATGTTTATTAAGCCAGGAAATCTGCAATAAGCTTTGAAGTCGGGGGACTGCTTAATGGTAAATTAACCGTGTGCTGAATTTATAATTAATTCATGAATTTAAGTTTGGTTATTTATGAGGAAAATGATAAATTGAGTGGTGATGAGTTAAAAGGATCAATGCATGAATATATGTATAATTCTAGATATAACTATTATAATTCTGTTTTTAATCATTTGTACTGACGTTGGTAAGTAGCGCTTGAATTCCTTATAGTTTGATACTGTAAGATTGATTTTCTTTGCCTAGATGATTTGTAATTTGCTTGAGGACAAGCAAAGCTCAAGTGTGAGGTATTTTGATATCGCGTTATATATATATATATATATATATATATATATATTATTTGTGATAAAATGGTATTTAAATGATGATATTTCACAAAAATATGATAAATGGTACTTAAAGTTATGTATTTGTGAGTGTCAGGACATAAAAGTTCGATGGCGAGAGGTTTAAGCAGAAAAACTGGAAAAAGACTCGAGTTGTAAAGAAAAATCAAAGAGTCAAAAAAGTGGAAAACGCGTCGCGTCCAACAAGGAAACGAGTCGTGTTCCCTCAGAATTTGGCTAACTTGTCGGGCAAACTTAGCGCGACACGACGCATCCAAAAACCCAAGGCGTCGCGTCTTCGGCCAAAATCAAAGTCTATAAATAGCCTTGATCTGTTCCAAAAAAAGGGAGTTCAATCACCCTAGCCGGCCCTAGACGTTCCATAGAGACGATTTTGGAGTTCTGGAGCAGAGATCTTGAAGAAAGCTTGGAGATTTAGCTTTTGGGTGTGAAGATTGGATGTTTTCATCACAGATTAACCTTTGGTTAGCTATTACAACATGTTTAGCTTACTTTTTATGTTTTTCTTCTGCTGTATTCCTCTGATTATGGGCTAAAATACCCTGTTATCTCTACTTAGACATGATGAACCTTGATAATTAGTTGGATTTCAATGAATAGATGGCATGTAATGATATATTATGTTATGTTTAGCTTTTTCAAAAATCCAAGTGTATTAAAGTTCTGATTTTTATTCCTATTGCTGAGTTTTCATAGGTTAGATAATCATTCTACCTTTGATTTCTTGAATTATGAATTTCTTTGACCATTAGGATTCATAACTAGTGATTGACCAAATCCTAGGGTTAGGTTTTAAATATTTGAACTTTAATGTGTTTGCAGTTACCATTGATGACCATTCTTTGATGATTGATTTATTTTGTGAATTAACAAGTCAATAGATTAAGTCTAGCAAAATACGAACAATTTGACTAGTTGAAAGATTAATTAATTCCATGACCATTGGGTTAATATATTTAAAACTATAGGACTAGTGAGTCTGACCATGAGATATAACTAATTTAGGAATCGGTATATTGTTATATGTTGTCCATTGCACTTTCATTGAGATCTGCTAATTTGAAAAGGGGAATCTAGAGTCTGAGTAGAGATACTGGCTTTTAGGATTAAGGTTTGGATTTTGATCGCTTTAGACTGATAAATTCAAATTCCCCCCTCCTGCTTTTTAGTTAAGTTATTAGATAATTAATTTAGTTAAGTTATTAGATAATTAATTTAATTATATTAAAATCATAACGCGGATTTTATAAATTTAAAACTAATACGCAATTCGCATGTCAATCGCAAATTTAGTTTTAACTCAATCATAAGCGTTGTTAAGGGTGGAATCGTAATCCGAATTTCGTAGACTGGAATCGTAAATCCCTTGTACCATTGCTATAATTGTAAATTAAGTTATGGGCCATAATCGAAAACTTCAAGTAACCAAATGAATCGTGAACTGAGTTAGAACATGGTTTGTAGTGTGGAATCGTGAATTAAACTTAGATTCAAATCGTAAATCCAGTTAATGAACACGGATCACGAATTGTAAACTAGATCCAAATGTGAATCGTGAACTAGGTCCTTAGCTTGAATCACAATTTACGATTAGGTGAAATCTTAAATCATGATTTGGATACAATCGCAATTCATGGGTTGAACACAAACGCAAATATTGAATCGTAAAGGGGTGAATCACAAATTGGATTTGGATGTAAGTCGTGAACTTTAAGTGTTGAGTTTGGGGATTTCATTGTATGATAGTGTGACTAGGGTATGTAGCTACTACGATGTTTGACGACGTGGAAACCTTACTTGTATGTGATTGTCGGTAATCTCGTTGTTGGTGTCTGCCCACTGATACACGTGCACTGGCATCACTGTTGATGAGGTACGGGCCTATTGGGTCACACACCAAGGGTAGATTCCGACAGCACAATCCAAACATGAGAGAATTTGAAATTAGGGTTTCTTACGACCTTCACGGACCGTGAAGAGAAACCCTACACGAGGTTTCACAACCCGGTCAGGAAGTCGTAGGGGCGCTGCGTTCACGAAGGCTTCACGACCCGTGAGAGCCCGTGAAGATAGAAGTCAAAGTGACATTTTGATATTATTGGACGTTTTGATTGGTCCAATTGCAAGGTGGCTTGTAAGCCGACCCATATGCCCTTTTGGCTTCCTCTTAGCCTTTATAAGGCCCTTGACTCTCTTATGTTAGGACTCTGGCCACTTTCTCCATATACACACACACTAAAAAGCTACTTGAACTTATTAAGTTGAGTTAAGTGAGTATATCAAGTCAAGAGGTTTAGTGTGGCTGTTCCAAGAACTTGAAGTCAAGTATGAGGTTCAAGTTTAGGGTCGTTAGTAAGACGGAATCTCGGAAACTTGGTGTGGACTTTCGATAGAGGAGCTCGGTTTCGGGTTCTCTATATCCTCCTCCTTGGTGCCTCGTTCCAGCCGCGTTGCATGGTACATTTCTCCTCCGGTTGCGTTTTATTTCAGTTGCTATATTTCTTTGTAGTCGAGATCCACTAAGTGGAGTTCATGCATGTTGGTTTTGAATACCCAAAAAACTTTTTTCAACTTGTTTGCTTCCGCTATGCTTGGGTATTTGACGTTCATAGATTCCCTTCACTCATGACTTCCGGATATTCTTATGTGAAAATGTAACTAATGTGTTGATGATGTGAAGTGAGGGGTTGTGTAAATGGGGTGAAAACACAACTCGGGCACAAAAAAGACATAAAACCATTGAGGTACCTTGGGTAGTCAATTGTGATCTCAAAAGAGTGAAATTGTTATAAGTGCACTACTTCGGTATTATGTGGATTGATTATTGTGAATCATCTTTATGTGTGGGAACTTGTACATACCTAGTGCGGTGTGTAAGTATGTGTACTCCCTAAGCTTTATGCTTAATGTTCTTTGTTTGATTCTTTTCATGATAGAACTGAGGTAAAGCTCCTGCATAGTGAAGGCAACTTATGGCTAAAGATAATTTCCATAATACTATTTTCAAACATTTTTTATGTTTATATTGGTTGACTTCCATACTTTGATATATGGGATATTGTATTTTATGACGTGTATTCCAGGTGCGGGCCTCATTTTAAATTTTGTGTAAATGATTTGGTTGTTTTATTTTACTCTCATATATATTTAAAAAAAATTAGGACGTTACAACTTGGTATCAGAGCCTTGGTTTAAGCGATTTGGATACGCAAGTGGTGTGTTTGGACCTAAATCTTGGTTCAAAATGAGTTTTTAAAATGAGTTTACTCGAATCCCATTGCATGTTCTTGTTTGATTATTGCTTTGGGGTTTGAAATATGGTTCCAAGACCCGACTTGAATTTTCTAAATAATTTTTGATGAGTTGTCAGCTGGAGTTGGAGGTGGTCTTGGTGAGCACAAAGGTGAAACATAGTATATATATTGTGTGTGAAATATACCGTGTAAGTGATGATTGTGTCTTATGCTACTAACGGACGCTCTATGCTATGCATAATTTGAATCATATAGGTTTAGAATCTTTGATTTGGACCTTATTGCATGTTCTTGTTTGTTTGTTGTGGTAGGGTAGAATCAAATATTCGACTATCTATATGCCTTAGTGTTATGCCTATACTTCTATCTGTAATGCATTGGACGTGTGTGAAGACCTTGTGTATTACTTTAGCTAGAGTGATTTAGCATATGATGAATGTTATATGATGCTGATGCATGAAATCTTATGTGATACATGGCCTAAGCTTGTGAATTAAGACTTCTACCGGTAATACCAAGATCGGATAGGTATAGCGTGTTCGGAATAATATACAGGTCCATATTATTACAAACACATGGTACATATTGGAACTTGACAGAGTCACTAGGAATCTTGTGAATCAGGTCAGGGTTACGTGTAGGATATAGTATATATGTAGAGTAGGAGTGCCTTAGAATGCATAGGGTTACTTCGGATACGTAAAAAGGCATGCAAACCGGATAAGTAGATTGAACTATTATATGTTGAGGAGGGTGTGATAAAGCCAACTAATAACTATAGCACTTTATCTATATTTCTAGAATGGTGAACACAAGGAGGAATATACTTACACTAGATGGTGTGGAGACTAGTGCAACGAGCGAGATCAATCCTTGCCAATAGCCGATACCGAACCAACCACTACCTAAGGACGTGGTCCCAGAGAATGAGAATCTTGAGAAAACTGATAATGAGGAACAAGAGTACAGGGAACCTACCTTGGCGGAACAAGTAATGAGAGAAGTGACGAAGACACTGAGTGAACTATTACCTAAAGTTGTTTCTTAGATGAAACAGGATATGAATGTGATGATAGATCAGAAGTTGAGTGCTCTATGGGTTGCAAGGGAGGCCACTGCTGCTTACGCCACCCAACTGGTGAATCTAACAGCTAACTAAGGACAACGGGTGGTAACTTACCGAGACTTACTCCAGATCCGGTAAAGAGTGCAAGGTGGATTTTAGAAGTGGAAGGTGCATTCCACACCTACCAATGACCTGAAAGCATCAAGGTACGGTATGATGCAAATTTTCCGAAGGGTGCTGCGAAGGATTGATGGAATCTACTGAGAACGTTGAAGGGTGAAGTTATTGCTACGATGACCCGGGTGGAATTCATTCAGCTGCTTAAGGAAGAGTACTCGCCCAAGATTGAGGTAGAGCATGTCATAGAGGAGTGCGTGAAGTTGGAACAAATTACCCAAACCGTGAATTGAATCAGATAATCATTGAATTCAAAGACAAGGTACTTTACTGTCCGATGCTCCGAGGCAGGATATAAGGGATTTTGTGTCAACATGGCCGTGCAATACTCTATTTTAAATGATTGAAGCTGCCAGGAAGAGAGGGATTTTTTTTAAACAAGGAACAAGAAAAGAACCAACGATTAGGTGAAAACCGGTGCTGTTTACCGGAAAACACCTGTCAAAAAGTTTAAAGTTGGAGGGAGCTTCAAAACCACTAGGAAGAAGGAAGGAGTTAGATGTCCCCGGTATGGAAAGGGGCACGTAGGAGGGTGCCTATTAGGGATGGGCTTGAACTATTTTAAGTGTGTTAAGCTTGGTTATATGAGCAAAAGTTGTCTATCTACCACAAGTGTTTTCTTTAGTGCAACCATCCTGGGCACGTGATTGCAGAGTGTCCATAAACAACTGGACTCAAGAGGCCTGCATGGCAGCCACCCCTTATGATCATGGACGGAAGGGAAGGATAGAAAGTAGAGGCACCAAAAGTAAGAGGGAGAGCCTTCCAAATGACTGTTGAGGAGGCCACAAAAGAACCGGATGTGATTGTAGGTACATTTGTTGTCAACTCCTTACTAGCATTAGTAATGTTTGATCTCGGGGCTAGTAAGTCCTTTGTATCTTCTTCTTTGTGTAAACAATTTATAATAGAACCGGTAAAGTTAGAAACACCACTAGAGGTAAAGATAGCCGATGATTAGGCTTTGAGTGTGTTTACTGTGTATAGGAACAATGTAAGAGTGATAAATGATGTAAAATTTCCCATAGACCTTATCCCCACACAGATCGAGAGTTCAAGTGGTCGTGGGTATGGATTGGATAGTCTGACATCAAGCTAACATCTTGTGCAAACAGGGAATCATACGGATCTAGGGTCCAAGTGGGGGAGATATCTCGATCTATGGCAAGCGACACAAGGGAATGTTAATATTCTGTAGAGTTATAAAGGTTGCTAAGTATCTCCCCAAAGGATGTGTCGCATATCTCACTCATATACTGTCTGTATAGAAAATTGGAAAAGAAGAAGCTCTAAGTTTTAGATGTGTTAGTTGTTCGAGAGTATCCAGAGGTGTTTCCCGAGGATCTGTCGGGAATCCCTCCCGATTGACAGGTTGAGTTTAGAATTGACCTTTTACCCGGTGCAGTACCGATCGCCAAAGCACCGTACCGATTAACACCACCATAAATGCAAGAATTGATGTCACAACTACAGGAACTATTAGACAAAATTTTATTCGACCGAGTAGCTCACCGTGGGAGCACCGATATTGTTTATAAAGAAGAAACGAAATGTTTTGGATGTGTATCGATTATCGTGAGTTAAACAAGGTGACCATGTAGACTAGATATCCGTAACCTCGATGAATTATTTGACCAACTGCTGGGTGCGACATGGTTTTCCAAGACCGACCTACTGTAGGGATTTTGAGTTCGTAGTTGTGCCATTTGGTCTTACAAACACACCGGCAGCTTTTATGCATTTGATGAATCGAGTCTGGAGGCCTATGCTAGACAAGTCGGTAATAGTCTTCATCGATGATATACTGATTTGCTCCAGAACCAAAGGCGAACATGAAGGGCACTTGCGGGAGGTATTGAAGACCTTGAGGAACGAGAAGTTATATGCAATGTTTTTAAAGTGTGAGTTCTGGTATCTAGAAGTGAAATTTCTAGGGCATGTGGTAAATAAAGATGGTATTAAAGTGGATCCGACTAAGATAGAAGTGGTAATGAAAATGGAAGTACCAAAGAGTCCACGGAGATCAGAAGTTTCTTGGGTTTGGCTGGCTACTATTGAAGATTCATGCAAAAATTCTCAGATATTGTACTACCCTTGACAATGATGACTAAGAAAAGCGTAAGATTTAATTGGGGTAATAAGCAAGTGAAGGCATTTGAGACTTTGCGAGGAAAATTATGTAAGGCACCAGTTCAGACCTTTCGGAGGGAATAGAGGATTTTGTGGTTTATTGCGATGCGTCGGAAGTAGGTCTTGGCTGTGTGCCGATGCAATAGGAAAAAGTGATCGTATATGCTTCTCGGCAATTGAAACCGCACGAGAGTAACTACCCAATTTGGAGCTAGAGGCAATGGTATTTGCATTGAAACAGAGAAGGGGTTGGATTTCACCTATGACCAGATCAGTGGGCAACCATAGTTTACTTTTTTCGTAATATTGATGCACTATTTGTACAGCATCAAGGGCATGATTTACAGTAACCATAAGAGCTTGAAGTACTTTGGTGATCAAAAGAATCTGGAAGGTCAAACAACTACGAAACAAACAGATCGGGATAGTTAAACTGCAGTGGGACCACCAAAAAGGGTCGGAGTGGACTTAGGAACCGGAGGATGAAATGATGTAGAATTACCATGTGTTGTCCGTGTGAAGATTTCGAGGATGAAATCATGTTTAAGTGGGGGAGAATTGTAATAGTTGGTTTTAAAAATGTAAAAGTATATTAAGTAATATTAATTAAAGAAGGGTATTAATTATAAAAAATGATATTATTATTGTCATTTGTAATTTAAGGGACTAATAGTATTAATTAAAGAAGATGAGGAAGGTATATAAGCTAAATTAGGGCACAAAGAGAAGGAGGAATTTACTAAAGAGAGAGAGAGAGAGAGAGAGAGTGTGTGTGTGTGTGTATGAGTCGAGACCAAAGACAAGGAGGAACTCGACTATTTGAACCCTAAATCGATCATTCTTCAAAGGTAAATCATCAGCCATGATTCCTTGTAACTCAGTGATCATTTTAGTGTCTATATCTTGTGAATTGATTAAGTTTGGGTGGGGTTTTGGATGGTAGTTTAGTTATTCAAATGGTGTGAGTAAGCCGAGAACTATATATGGATTTTGGACTTTTAAATTTCGTTAGAAATACAATTAATTACTAATGGTTTGTTTAAACGATGTTAGGGATGTAATGCAACAAGAATTTCATGAATCGTAAAAATTCTTGATGTTGAACGAATCGAAAATCACCTCAATGAAACTGTAAAAAACATGTTAATCATAAATCAATGTTAAGTCACTTAGGGGATTCCTCATGGACTTTAAATCATAAAATGCCTAAAGGCACTGGATTACAAATTAAGTTTCAATTCAATCGTAAGTCATTATTAAGGGTGGAATTGTAATCCGAATTTCATAGATTGAAATCGTAAATACCTTGTACCGGTGCTATAATCGTAAATCAAGTTACGGGCCTTAATTGAAAAACTCAACTAACCTAATGAATCATGAACTGAGTTAGAACATGGGCCGTAGTGTGGAATCGTGATTTAAACGTATAGTCGAATCATAAATCTTGTTAATGAACACAGATCATGAATCGTAAACCGGATCCAAGTATGAATCGTAAACTAGGTCCTTATCTTGTATAATAATTTACAATCGGGTGAAATCGCAAATCGCGATTTGGATACAATAGCAATTCACGGCCTGAACACAATCGTAAATCTTGAATCGTAAAGGGATGAATCACAAATTGGGTTTGGATGTAAATCGAGAACTTTGAGTGTTGAGTGTGGGGATTTCAATGTATGATAGTGTGACTAGGATATTTAGCAACTATAATGTTTGATTATGTGGAACCCTTACTTGTAGGTGATTGCGGGTAATCTCGTGATTTCCGGATATTCTTACTTTTGTTGATGGATATTTGATTGTACTGTTGTTAGGTGAGTTACACTAACTTGCTCATTATACTAATGTGAAATGTTCTTGTTGTTATTAAGTGAAAGTATAACTAATGTTTTGATGATGTGAAGTGAAGGGTTTTGTAAATGGAGTGAAAACACAACTAGGGTAAAGAAAAGGCATAAAACCCTGGGGTGCCGTGGGTAGTTAACTGTGATCCCAAAAGAGTGTAATTGTTGTCGGTACATTGCTTCGGTATTATGTGAGTTAATTATTGTGAAATATGTATGTGTGGTAATTTGTACATACCTAGTATGGTGTGTAAGTATGTGTGCTTGCTAAGCTTTTTGCTTAATGTTGTTTGTTTGATTCTTCTAAGGATAGGTAAAGCTCCAGCACAGTGAAAACAGCTCATGTCCAAAGATATTTTCCGCAATATTATTCTCAAACAGTTTTTATGTTTATATTGGTTGACTTCCAAACTTTGATTAATGGGATATTGTATTTTTGAAGTGTATTTGTGGTGCGGGTCTCGTCTTAAATTTTGTGTACATGATTTTATGTCAGGATCGAATATAGTTAATATCAATAACAAGGATTATCTTTTGAATATAAATCAAAATTGTTTAAAAGACAATCTTTTAGTTTGATCACAATCAACTAAGAAGTTGCGGAATCACACTTAATTGATTTATAAAGGTTT
>JAUEJL010059537.1:0-18760 GCA_032274825.1 Drosophyllum lusitanicum | reverse complement strand
GTTCATCATCTTTATTAATTAAAACTAGTTCTTCATCGATTTCTTTTTGATGAATCCAACATATTCATCACTTTTTATATGAAAACATTTTGTTTATCAACAAATTATTCTAAAATTTTGATAATTTTGGTTTTAAAATTTACATTTGAAAATCTCTTTTGCTCTGTAAAAAGTGATGAAAATATTGAATTCATCAAAAATAAATCGACGAAAAACTAGTTTTAATCAATAAAAAAGATTTTTTTATTATCTTTTATCTTTTATATCATAAAATCTTTTTTACTTAATTCTACTTTTGTTGGATGCTGATGCTTGTTAAGTTATATTTAAACCTAACCGGAAACCCAGCAAAGTCCTGGGGTTTTGTTATTCACGTTCATGGTATTGTTCTCTCTGCCCGCCAATGGAGAAACTCAAATCAGCAATCTCACAAGCCCTAGTTTCCTCAATATCACAAAGTGATCTTCAAACACTTCCTAATACTTGCTCGTCTCTCCATGATTTCTTTGATCAGTTGCCCAAATTTCACCAAGTAATTGAACAAATAGTCACCGTTGTTTCGCTTTTACTTTTGCCCTTACAGACCCGCTTATGATTAAGTTATTAATCTTGTTTGATTTTATTAACCAGATGGTTGAAGATTTAGCACACAAGGAAACATCCCTGTTTCTCAAGAACAAGGAATCTGCATTGGAATTTAAGCTCAAGGGAAACAACTGCTTCTCCAATGGAGACAATTTAAATGCTTTGCAATGTTACACACAGGTTTTAAATTAACAACTTGCTACCAATAAAAAGTTTTGCTGTTCCAGTGAAATGTTAGTTTCATTTAATTGATTTGCACAAGCCAATTATTGGATTGGAATTATTAAATTTGATGGTGGATTATGAACTAATGAAATATAAAAATTTATGCTTGTGTATCATACTATCATTACCAAGACTACTCTATATTTTTCCTTGAATTCAAAGTCAATGCGTGAATAAGAAAATGGCATCATTGAACAGGCACTACGAGTTGCCCCAAGAGACGTGGATGACATGGGGAAAAATCTGGTGGCGACATTGTACGTGAATCGTGCAGCTGTATTGCAGGTTCATTTATCTATACCACAGATCAGTTATTGTTGATATGTAATAAGAACTTCTTTGCACCCTTATTATATAATACTCCTTCCATCCATGAAAACTGCAACAATGCTGGGATGTTGTTAATGTTACCTTTGAAGTCATGGTTCCCGCTGGAAAGCAAAGTTTTGATGCTGTGAATTGTAATCCATGACATTTTCCTTTTTTTTTGGTGGGTGGGGGGGCTACTGAAGTTTGTTTTAGACATGTATACATTTAGTCAACATTGGATAAACTTCACAATTTCAAGGGGAGTGCGTGTGTATTTTATTTCGTTAGTATGAAAATATCATTGCATCATTGATAATATTTTTAAAGGAAAAAGAAACAATTGTATATAATTTTACGTTCTCTCGAGTATATGACTGACCACGCTATGTTTTAACTATGGTACAGAAAATGGATCATGTGATGGAATCCCTTCAGGATTGCAATCGGGCTCTTGCAATTTCTAGAAATCACTCAAAGGTGAAATAACCTTCTCAAACTTATTCGTTAACTTTTGTATGCTTAGCTTCCATCTCCTAATCATCATGAAACTGGAAGTCTTCATTCTATTTCCTTGCTTCTCTTGTGAAACCGGGAACTCTTGTATGTTTAGCTTCCGTCTTCTGTTGCATATCATTTTGTTTTTGTCTGACTACCATTGACATATCTCTAGGCATGGTATAGAAGAGGTAAGGCAAACAATTCTATGGGAAATTATGATGATGCAGTTTGTGACTTGAAAGTTTCACTATGCATGGAACGATCTTTAAGTGGAAAGCGGCAGATAGAAGGAGAGCTTAAGCTTATCTTAGATCAACATAATGTGAAAGACTCTCTACCAGATATAGCTAGATATAAGGTGTCTGAAATCCATGGTATATTTTTTACGCCTTTTGATTGTAAAAGTTTTGTTGTTCTATATGCTTTGTCCATCCAATATTTCTGTCTTAGAACCCATTTATATGGTGTTTGAAGAAATAATTCCACTTCGCTGTGGGTTTTATTTACTTGCTGCAATGGAAAAGCATATGGGATAGCAATGCCATAGGTCTTAAAATAAAGATCTAAACAAGTGATATGCAGAAGACAAAATGGAGGAAAATGGTATAAACAGATACACTGTATGTGTTTTTTATATTTTTATCTGTGGCTTGTGTCCATATTGTTACCAATAATAGAATTCGCGGGAGATAAAACCCTTGATGCTCTGCAACTAATGCTTTTGTCCAACTATCTTTCCTTTCAATCTATCTATATTAAAATTGTGAGCATAAATACACACTGGTTACTTTTTGAACTTTCATACTGGTTCCCAATATGATTTTCCATGATTCTTACGATGTAGGTCCTCTGTAACAGATCAGCCACAGCAAATACAATTGCAGTGTGTGGAAACAGAAACAAAAGGAAGGGGCATGGTGTCTTTGACTGACATACCTGAGGCCACTTTGCTTCATACAGAAGAACCCTATGCTGCGGTACATCTGAAATTCCTTTGCTAGTAGCATTTTACACATAAATAATTTTTGTTATTTTAGAATTCAGATGACATCTTATTCCACAAATGGGGTATCATGAAAGGCTAATGAGTAATGGCTATGAGTTATGGTTAACTTGCTAGATATAGTTGCTACAATTAGGACAGGAAGAAATAATTCGTAACAGGTGACATCCTCGATTCATTTTTTCAGTTTGGTGGAGACGGGTCATGTTTTATCCCTAGCTGGTCAAACAGATAAAAGTAAAGAGGAACCTGGTCAAATGGCTTGAACAGATCAAATGCTTGGCTAATCGCCCAAAGTGTACATAAAGCCTCTTAATTCGTTTTATTGAAAAGATCAGATTATTATTGAGATAATATAATTTTTTTAGTCACATTTGACCTAGTGATAGTTTATAACAAAACTAAAGTTTTTGGAGAAAAGTGTTCCAAGTTAACCCAACTTGACCCATATCAACCAATAAAAAGTTTACCCATCTTGACAGTTTATCCAACATTCCAACCCTCGCAACCTGTTCATTTGCCACCTCTGTTCACCTGTATTCATCTGTTTAGATAGAAATAATTCAAATGTCTCATGTATCCATTTTTTACATCTAAAAATTATATTCAATAGCAAAGTTGCAATTTCAATTTGGAAATTTTAGAACCTTCATAATCTTGCTTTTATTTCCTGTATTATATATGATAATCAAAATTTTCCTGACATTTTTTATGCATCAGATGTCGATTTTTGATTTTTACTTGGGCTAGTGACCTTGCAGATAATTTCAAAGCATTGTCGTGAAACTCACTGCCATTTCTGCTTCAGTGAACTACCAGCAGATATTGTTCCATGTCCATCATGTTCAATGGCTTTGTATTGCTCTCAAACTTGCCAAATACATGCCAGAGGACAAGATCTACAATGTGATACTAAGAATCATGAAATTGGTGTTGATTTGTCTAGTGATCTTGTGGATTATGTTGCCAGTGTTACTAATGCAACTATTGATGGTGTACATGTCAACCAAAATGCCGAACATAAGCATGAATGTGGAGTAAATTGGCCTGCTGCATTACCGGCTGGAATAGTTTTGGCTGGTCGAATTATAGTGAAGTCCATAGAGCAGAATAGGCGTATCGGTGAATTTTCCCCTTTTGTAAATTTGGTATGTCATAAACCCTAATCTGTCCATTTGGTCCCAATGTCCCATTAACCTTTTGACTTAATCTATTAGTCAAGACTAACTAAGCTGCTGCCATTTGTTATTTTAATTTTTACCAGGAGCTTTGTCACAATTATTTACAACTTGATCCAGAAGCTAAACTGGAGTTACACATATCTTCCATAGTTCTTTTGAAGTGCCTTCACCATTGTTATGACTCTGATGTTCCATTAAATGGGTACACTATTTCACAGGTGAACTCCCTTTTGTCTTACCCCTGTCTCAGGTTCCAGACGCCTTTATACAAACCCACACATCCTCTGCTGCACAGTAATCTGAGTCATTGTTTTGAAAGGCATGTCTAAGCCCTAAGGCTTGTTCAGGTATAACTTTGCCACCATTGGCTGCTGAGGCCCATTGCCTTTGATGAGGCATGTGCCTTTGAGACTCATGGTGCACAACGAAAATAGAACACTTTCAATTAATGGTAATATCTAGCTTTTTAGATGCTTTTAGTTTTTATGAAATCCAAGTCCGATTAGCTTATACATCTTTCAGCTAGCAACACACACAAAAGGAACAAAACTATTGAATAATAGTATTTGGGCCTTCTCTCTTTCTATATAGTTATCATCCCTTCATCTATCATTTGTTCTCTTACATTATTTTGTATGTTATATATGGGAATATGAGGCTGCATTAATGGCAACCATCTTGGTTGTGTCACATCTTAAAATGACACTGCCCTGCATTTAGAAGAAGAAAATAATACAAAAAATCAACAAATGTATACATCTCTCTTTCTCTCTCATGTGATTTATTTTGCAAAATATAAATCAATTGCAATTTCATGAACACATTCCTCTCATGCTAAACCCAGTAAACAAACTCCACCACCCATAAAGATCTTCTTGAGAAACAAATATGATTCCTCTACATACACATGATGGGTTTTATAAGAACCAGCACTCTTTCTTGTCTTGAAGGAACCGACACTGTTGAAGGTAGAAAGGGAGGGAGATGAATAGCATAAGGAGGAACAAGTTTAAGCCATTCATTATTATGGTGGGTTATATATATGAAAAGATAGAAAAGTCTGTGTTCGGGTTTTTGAAAGGTAGCAAGTGTGAGGATGTAGCTTTATTTTAGTAAGAGGAGAGAAGTGGTTGTTGAAAATGGGTTGGTTTACTGGTCATATGGATAATGAGCTTTTATATATTTAAGGTCCTCTTTATAACTTAAAGCATCTGTTACTGTTAGTTGCAAAAAGCAGCAACTAACAATTTGTCATCTTCACCTACAACTAGTGATTACCTTGTATTGTCTTTCTTTCTATGCAGTGTGTCTTACTTCTCTCACAAATCAACGTGAACTCTATGGCAATTGTCCGTATGAGATCTGCTGATTCAATTAGTCCACCAGGTTCCACTGGCAATCATAGAACTAGCACCGTTGAACAGGTTTTTATCTATCAATATGTGGAGAACTTCTATAAATAAATTTACTTCTTGCCGCTTTTGATGTCTTAATTGTGTCCATCTACATATCAAATTGTGTTGAGTTTTTAGAAAGTACTGTTACTTCCTTCATCCCATGAAACTAGTAGGATTTCCTTTGGTTTTGCTTCATGAAATTGCAACATTTCTTTCAAGTTAATTTACCTTTTTGCTTATTATTATTACAAATAAATTGATGGAATTGATTGAGTCACCAAATTCTTTTATATGTACTTATTGAAGATTTGAAGGCTATCTATACATATCTTACTGATAGTAGATTTCTTACAGATATCGTGAGTTTCTTTATTTTCTTTTCCTTTTCTAAAGTTATATTTCATCAAAGTGCTTCAACATGTATGATGAGGTAAAGATGGTTAATGACCTGTTTTTCTACACACTATATTTACTTCTGCATTATCATATAATCTTCTCATTATTCATTTATCTAGGCAGTTACTATCATTTTTAACTATTGTACTCATACGTCATTTCTATGGCAAATATGTTTGCTATTTTCTGGCGACTAAAGTTTAGTTACATCTTTACATGCAAATGTTATTTTAGCAAACTGAACACTCATGCTTGCTTTTTTCTGCTAAGTAAATTGCTTTTTATGTTGGTTTATGCAATTGGAAATACTCCGTTAATTATTTCTTGCCATGTAGAGTGTTTTTCCCATTGTTTTCTATCTCAAGATCTTTGTAGCATTTCCAAAAAGTAATTAATGGTAACCACCAAATTTGCCATCAATCTTATTAAATTTAACAGAAAAAACATGTGAATTAATTCTTGTTCTTTCTTTTGGCATTCACATCTTCTCTCTTCCAAGTTAATTTGATGATACCTTTGTTAGTTGCAGTAAATGTCCTATCTTGCAAAGTAGTGAAGTACAAAGTTCAAAATGCTAATCATTCTCTATTTAAGTTCACACTTGACCGGCTTTCATACAGGGGGCAAAATTTTGGTAGTTTTTTTTTTCTCAAAATGCTAATCACTCAACTTTTAAGTTCAAAATGCTAATCACTCCTTAATCATTTCCTAATGGGCTGTTTTGGTAAGTAATGGTAACTGGTCAAAACAGGTAAATATTTTGGCAGTAGCCAGGTTGAACTAAAACACATTTTTGTTTAATAACTATAATTTTTCTAAACAATTTGGATGTCATATACAGTTATACGATTGTTTCGGTGATGATCTAGAATAATATGATTCAGGAGGCTTTATGCATTAAAAGTACCCTGTGGATGAGGTTTGCCTGTTTGCTTGTGGTAATTTCTAGTTTTACAAATTAAAGATAAAACACGGCCCAGTCTACGCATTCTAAGGAAATGGTTGGAATTGCTGATTCATTCTCGTAGGTGAGAGTTGGTCAAGCTATGTATTTATCTGGGAGCTTGTTCAACCATTCTTGCCAGCCAAACATTCACACATATTTCATTTCTCGAACTCTATATATACGCACAACAGATTTTGTGGCTGCATGTAATCCGCTCGAGCTCTCTTATGGGCCACAGGTAAAGACACTCATAATATTCTAGGGTTCATTTTACTTGGGTTTTGCAACATCACAATTTTAACAAGTAGCTAGTGGAATGATCCATTTTATTATCTCTTAATCTGAAAGTATTTGTGTTTTAGACTACAAAAGGCAAAAGCGCAATATATCAAATTTCATTGTGATGTTTTCTCAGGTTGGCCAATGGAGTTGTAACAGGCGTAAATCGTCATTGAAAGAGCAATACGCCTTTATATGTTCATGCACCAGCTGTTCACAATTAAACCTATCTGACCTTGTAATAAATTCTTTCCGGTGTTCGAATCTTGATTGTTTTGGTGTAGTCTTGGATAGTTCTGTAGTCGATTATGAAAAACAGAAAGCCAACCCATTTTTTTATAATTCACCTCTGCAGGTACTGGTTTTTGATGTTGTTATCGTATTAAAATGGTAGAATCATTATAACCCTGTTGCTGACTAATAGTTGGCATTTAAAAGGTTGGTAGGCTCGAACATGAGGAAGTCAAGACAGTGGCAAGCCTTTTGTGTGAAGGAAAAGGTTCAGCTCATTCAATTGAAGCTGGGTGTTGTTTAAGCTGTGGTGTTTACCATAACCTGGAAGCTTTAAATGCAGTAGTCAAAAAGGCCGAGATTTCTATTAAAAGGTATAGAATATTTTTGGAATTTATTATCTTCATTGAACGTAATTTTTGCTACTTATAAAAGTTCCTCTTTTCCTCCCAAGTACAGTGGTTATTTTTAGAGTTGGGAAAATGTTGGTTAGCACTTGGCAGTTGGCACCCCTTTGACTAGTGGATTCAAGACTAAAGCAGTTTTTAAAATATGGGTCAATCCGGTTCTATCATATTGTTTTCTCAACAGTACTTTTTTTTGTGACTAATTTTTGAATTTTGAAATAATTAATTTATTGTACATTTTTTCAAATATATTATACTAATAAAGTAACATCAGAGCAATAAAATTTAAGTGTCATATTAATAATGGCAACTTCCTCTGTGTAACTTATCAAGTCTAATAGGACTTGTTACAAAATTGACAAGGTCTACTATTGTCATATTTATTATTTATTACTCGGTGCGAAACTTATTTCGAATATTTGTAATAAGTTTAATAAATAACAAAAACTAATTTCAAATACATGTAGAATTATAGCAAAGATTGAAAATGCTTTTTAGAAAAGTCCAGCCATAATAAATAGTTGCGCACACACATACACACACCCCTATATATTTATAAAGCTCGATAAGAGCTCGAATTCAACCCTTATAAGCTCAAGTTCGCTTGTCATATACTTCTAGCTCATGCTCGAGCTTTGGTAGCTTGATAAGAGTTCGACTCGTTTTCAGCCCTACCCTTGAAACACGTAATTGATAGCCGTCCACAATTCTGGAATTTAACCAATGATATGCTCTCTCTTGCATTCTTACTGTAATAAGGTTGGAGGATTCCTTAGATTCTGCTGAATTGACTAGCAATATACTTTCAAATGCCTTAAGATCTATAGATCTTCTGAAATCAACACTGCATCCATATAACAAGAAAGTTGCTGAGGTGAGTTGTACTTTAACCTACCTACTCTTATTGTTGAATCAAGAAACATAATCATCATACAGTCAACTTCCCACACCCATGCCAAGTTTAATCAACCAATTGGCAGGTGGAGGATCAGCTAGCACATGCATTTTCTTCGGTTGGAGAGCTACAATGGGCACGTGACCATTGTCAAGCCTCCATCAAGGTAACCAACCTACCAAAGTCACATAATCAATTGATAAGATTTAGTTCACTTATAATTGTAACATTTTTGAAATCTTGTGTCTAGATTCTACAGAAGCTTTACGGTCATAACCATATCGTTGTTGGAAATGAGTTGGTGAAACTAGCATCCATTCAACTGTCTTTGGGTCAACCTGCTGTTGACGAAACCATACATATGATCAACTTGATCTTTTCACGGTATTACGGGTCACATGTAGACATCATATTCCCCCATCTACACTTTCTAAAGACAGGCCGATAGCGGCATTTAACTAGTGTGCGTCATTATCGTGTGTTGTTTATCTTAAATCATATATTTGTATCTTCAACATTATATATTTTACATGTATTTATTGTTTGGATTGTTGTAGTAGATGTGTTCTGAAATAACTAAATTTGAAAATACTTCTTTTTTGCTTTATCAAGTTGACGTTGCACACTCAAAGCCTCTACTTTGGGTATTAGAAACTCTAACTTGTGCTTGACATTGAAAGTCATTGATTTTTAATTTTACAAGAAAAATTATGACAAAGTTCATTGTATAAAATAGTAACTAAAAATGTGTCACGTAACAAAGTTATTTGTATACAATGGAGAGATTATAAAAGTTGATTGTATTATTTTTAAGAAAAAGAAGTTTGTTGTATACAATGGTAACTAAAATAAAGTTCATTGTATTTCTATGCATTTTACCCTATTATATAATATAACAATTATTGGGAAGAGATATTGTGCAATGAACAATAACCTTCCTAATAATCTTTATATTATTTGAGGGCAATTGAAGCTAAAGTGTAAAGAGTGGGAGGGGGTGGGGTATGTGGTGGGATGACCGTCTGGGTAGTGGATGTTGTGCCCACACCATGAAGGTGTGGTGGAAAGATGTATGTGGTAACTACCACATGTTAAAACGGAGTGTGGTGGTGTAACGGTGGGTCCAAATCAAGTTTATCACTTTTCTTTTTTCTTTTTTAATTTTTGATTGGTTAGTGAGTGTTTATTATTTAAGCGGGTTTCAAAATTTGATGTGGTAAAGAGTGATCTCTGAGTAGTGGACTGAGTGGTATGATAAAAAATGCTAATATAGCGATATGGTATGTGGTAGGTGTACCACTCCCCGAACTCTAAATTATATTAGCAAATATTGCTTTTGACGGAATGGTAAAAAGGTTTGAAGTAAAAGCCAAAGATCATGAGTTAGCCACCGTCTGTGCATTTTATTTTTATTGCCTTGGCGATCACTTCCCTTTTCATTTTATATTTTCAATTTAAGTTTTATTATTATATTATAATAATTAGTTTAATTTATTATTTATTTTTATCTTATAACTGTAAACATATAATATTCAATATAAATATTACTATATATTTGTGACCTAATTTTTATCTATATTTTAATATAATTTTACTGTAATACTATACTTATCATTCCCTAGAACATTTTCATAGAACATTTTAAAAGCATCTTTAAAATATACACGTCTAAGTTTGGAAAATCTCAAGAAAAAAACTCACATGTTTAGCTTGCTAATAATATTTACGATCTAAAAAGCAGAGTTACCCACATAATTAATAGTCACATTTATTATCTATTTTAATTTCAAGTCTAGGTAATTCTATTTTCATATCTCAACCTAAACATGTATTAATTACGTGCACAAGTGTGTCAAGTCCAAATAGTCCAAAAATAATTGTAACAAATACTTTATGGCTATGGGAAGGTTTTAGGGAGTATATCTTCTCGCAGAGTAAATGAAGAACGCTTGTAAAAATCAAGAAAGTTAAGAAAATTACCTTTATTTTTAATTCACAATAATATTAAAATATTAAAATTATACTAAAAAACAGATGCAAAAGCAATAAATAAAGTGGGTGCATCTAATTTTTATAGATGCATCTAATTTTTGTAGCCCTTTCAAGTGTTCAGATTTATTCTTGAAAGAGTGTTCTCCCCTGCTTCTTATGGCTATTTTACAAGTTATTTCTTATTAGTTAGGTAATTTAGAACTTTAAATCACACATTTAATAGATAAACAGCCATAAAATTTAACCATAAAATTTTCTTGGCTAAATATACTTTTAGAATTTCATTAACAAATCATTAAATATTCTTCGTATGCTTAAAATACATTTATGTACAAGTCTAAAAATATTAAGCTCAAGAGAAACAGCTCAACTACCAAGACTAGACCGGTCATGATTTTTAGACCAAGACCGATGGTCCAAACGGGTTCCAGATTGGCCGATCCCCATGTCTGGTCTAAACTAGAGGTCTAGATTCGGTCACCCATTTCAAACCTCATCCAATCCTTTAGCGGTTTCAAGTTGGTTCTAATTCAGGTCAGACTCGCCGTATAAACCAGTATAAAAAGGTTGATTATAGCAGGTCTAGCTCGAACATCGATTGCAAAAACCCACTTTCTTATTAAGTTAAAATAAGTTCGGTTCTTTTGATTTTAAAAGAACCCGCTTTCTGAAGATCTCCACTCTCTTTAGGATCGAACATCAATTACAACGATTTGATAGACGTATCGATAGATGTAGTTTAAAAGCACTCTCTCTCTCTCTCTTCTTCTAGAACCATATAGGAAGTTTTCTCTTCATGTAGCTCGAGAACAAATGATTTGAAGTTTTTTTTATGAACAAATTAAAAATCCTTAAAATAAATTAATCTATAGATTTTAAAAAAGGGATTCTATTTATCTTAGAAGAAGAGTCTTTAAAATACTTTTTATTGAGCGTCTTTGACACCCTTTCCATGTCGATTCTATAAGGATTCTTTTTCGATCATTGAGACATTTAAAGTGGTGTTTCCTAATTTACCACTTCCAGAAGGTTCGAAAAGCTCGATACAAGTTCTTGTAAAAGTTAAAAATGACTCGTCATATATTCCGTGCTCATTTTTTTTAATCAAACGTGATTAAGTTTAATACAAGCCAAACCCGGATATGAGCTCGAATTACTTGATGAAAAAAACTAGATTTGTTTGAAATGTACTTTGCTGAAATAATGGACCAACTCACCAAAGAGTGGATGTCCAAGAGCTTAATGTGGTTTGAGATTGTGTGACAGTAGACTCAGATGTGGTTAAAGTTTGGGCACCAGGGTTATCAGAAAAAAAGATAGAAAAGAAAGAAAAAAAACTAATAAACAGAAACAGGCAAAAAGGTCATCTGTCTGACCCAAGAAAAAGTCAAACTAAGGTCTTTTGAATTGCAACAACTTCAATATACACTACTGTAGCTAGAAATGATTGTTCAGTATACTACCAGCAAAGATAATACAAATAAAGAATACAAAAGGAAGACTGATGTGCTTAACCTTGAAGCATATGAAATATTTAAGACTCCAAGATAGAGTGCAGCACTTGAATTTACATTGTGATGTCTATGAAAATTTTGCAGAAGCATATACCATGCATAAAAAAGAGTAATCATTTCTTGATCTTTAACCGATGAAACGACAATGTGAATAGATGTGAAGAGAAAAGCTTGGCCTAGAACTAAATTCACCTTTATATGGGATTGTTTTTCACAAATCTGCCACTTTGATTGGTCTTGTTTCCCCTCAATGCTGAAACAGAGGTTCAACTAATGAATAACAAGAATACTGAAGCTTACTATTTGAGATGAGGTATTTGACGCACAAACTGTACATAAGTCACTAACCAAGTTCAAAACCTCCCCTTGTTTAGGATTTTGCTTAAGCAATTAGCTTTATCATCAACTATTTGTGTTTAGAAAATAGTAGCAAGAAAACATAAACGAAAACAGAAGAGCGAGGGAGGGAGACTAGTTCACGAGTTCTTGCAATCAAATTTATGTCTTTTTTAAATGTGAGACAAAACACAAGCAATCAAACATAGCTGTGCTCTTAATGGGTGGCTTAAACTAGTTATATTTTGCGCTTGTGTTACTTGTGATCTTAAACAAATTAGATTTTGTGTATTAAAAAGAACCATTATACCCAAAAGGTCACTCGACTATCTACATTTACTTGAATTAGCTTCTTATAAATATTGTTAAAGGGAACTAACTCGCACACAGATTTATGGTGATTTACCTTTTGTTTCTGGACTTTGATGATACTGCACCTCCTTGTATATGACTGACCTGCATGAATAACACTGGATTAAAGAATGAACAAGACTCAAGTGGTACCTAAATTTTTTCTAAGGCTGCATGTGATACTGCAGATAGGCAAGTAGTTTTGATCAATAACGTGAACAGCAATATTCATATTATTACCATTGTTGATTCTTCAGCATCATCCTCTCCTGAAAATGCTTGACGGGCTAGAACCATCATTTAGATGTAAATCAGCTTTCGTTTTACGAGCAAACTTCAATAGTCGTTTCAGTCCTTTGGGAGCATCTTTTTGGTTGACCATGGCAGGAGGGTGCTGAGCATTTCCCCACTCGCAACTGTCAGCTTCACTGGTCTCTTCAAGAAGCATTTGAAATAGAGAGTGTCGAACACGTGGACTAGAAACTCCAGCTGACGCAACAAGATTGGCTGGACCAGCTACCTGGGTAGGGCTGTCTTTGCATGGAATAATCTCATCTTGAATATGGTCTTCAATTTCCACCCATGCAGTTGGGGAAATTGAAATTGTTGATTCTTCTTCAATCCTGGTACTACTATCCACCCTCTCTATCTTTTTTAAGCTATCATCAGCATTAACATCAAACTGATTCGAAGTCTCTTGTTCTTCACATTTGGTGGGGCTAACCACTTGTGTTTCCACAGCTAAATTGGGAAGCAATTCCGGTTCACATTCTGTCTCCTGATTTTCACATGTGATTACAGGAGTCTCGATCTCGACCACCTGATTTTTCTCAGCTTGGATGAGATCTTCAGTGCTAAGAGGTTGTTCCTCAGGTTGGGCCACAACTTTACTCTTGACAACAACTGCACCAACACCAGGCCCTATACCCGTTCCCTTGCGAAGAAATGGTTTTGTTTCCAATGGGACCACACTGCTTTTCTTAGTAACTTTGTTGTAAAAACTGGGTTTGGTGGTGGTGGTGGTGGTGGTGGTGATGGCAGCAACAGAAGTGTCTACTTGAGTTCGGGTTCTCGGTTTTGCTGTCTGAGCACCTTTTGCGACTGTTGGCTTCTTCTTTTCACTGACAGTTTTACTGCTCGTTTTAGCTTCAGGTTGAGTTGGCTTTGGTGTCTTTGATCTTGGTTGTGGCTTTTCAACTTTTGTGCTTGAACGAACAACTGATGATGTAGATTGAGGTTTTCGACTTACATTAGCACTCGAAGAAGCGGAAGCCAGTGGAGCTCTAGCAGGTGATGCTCCTGTAGGTCTTGGTGATGGGGTTGATGGCCATGACTTGCGTGTAGCAGGCAAAGGAGATGGTTTAGTAGTAGATTTCTTCACAACAGAAGACTTTGAGTCTTCCTTTCTGGCATTCAGCATCTGGGTCGGATTTTTTTGAGACTTTTGGGGTTTGTTCACAGTAGCTTTCTTTCTACTAACATCACCTGTGTTAGTGGAAGCTATCTCAGCTTTTCTCTCATCAAGGAATTGCTGCATCTCTTTAAACTGTGCTTCTTTCTCAGCTCTCTTTCCAGAAGCTTCCTTTCTGAGCTTTTCATCCCTTTTTTGCTTATAATGATCATAAAATCCACCTCTCTGCTCCTTTGGATTACCCTTATTTTTGCTATTATCACTTGTCACACTATGACGTCTGACAGGCTTGCTTTCCATCATTGTTTTGAACAACTGGTTTAATTCTGCTTCCTTTTGCTGGTTCCATTCAATGGAAGCAGGATGCTTTTCACGCTCCAGATTCTCCAATTCAACGTATAATATATCTGCAGTACCCTTTTTGGGTGAGGGTGATCTCATGTTTTCAGCGGTTTCAGGATCATGTAACTCTGCATTATTGCTAACTGGAGCTGTATCTGAAGTTTCGTTACTTGTATCATGGTCCTCATGGAGGCACTGAGTAGCACTTTCACTCATTCCCGAACTCCATCTTCTAAGTACAGCTTTTTTGTTTGCAACAGGTGCAGTCGACAGAGTTTTTGGCTTCTCGGTATCTACCACACCTTGATCTTTCTGTTTGCTCTCAAATAGACTGATTTTATCTTGCACACTCATTCTCAATGCATTTTGTGTAGCAGGTTTCTCTGAATCTTCCCCTTCACTACTGTGACCAGTGGTATTTCTCTGATTTGTTGTAGTCTTCTCCCTTGTTGGAAAATAATTGAGACTCTTGATACTTAATGTAGCTGACTTGCGTGGGCCTGTTCGTCCAATTTGGAGTCTTCTCATTGGAGATGCTGACCTTCTAGGGGTTGCAGATCTTGCAACGGGTCGGCTTCTTTCAGTGGACTGTTGGTCTTCCTCACTTGAAAAAGAGTCGTCGCTATCTGTTGAGCTTTGTCGTTCAATCTGTGCCGCTTTTGCTGGGGAGACACCATATTTTACAGGTGGATTTAGTTGTGCAGGCTGAGAAAGTAAAACAACTTTATCGTTTGTGGAGACTTTTGATAATGGGTGGCTCAATTCTAGAAACATGTGTAAGAAGTCCCTGTAACAGTTGATTGAAATGGTAAATTTTGATGCCATAATCTTTCTTTCTGTGTGTGTGCGTGTATGTGGGAAGAGGAAAGGGAGACGAGAAAAAATGAAAGGTCTTGTATTGATTTACCACAAAATAAACAATTGAGCAACAGACTTGAAGAAAATTATTTTACATTACAGGTGGAATTATTAACCGCTTTACTTATAAATAGGTCATTCGGGTTATGTTTCATCTCTAACATGTAAAATACAAAACTAGCTAAAAATGGAACAGGTTAAGAATCACCCCAAGTGTATTTTTAATGCATTAAACCTTCTAATTCACTTTATTCACAAAGTTATATTATAGTTGAAATAATATGATATTTGTGATCATATTTGATATACTAACTATGTATAAAAAATTATAAATTTGGACAAACAAAATTGACTCCTTTTGACCATTTACTCAATCTACTAGGTCAGCCCATTTTGCCACTTCTAGTTTACATGAATATACCTAATATCTTCTGCTCCAAAATGATGAGCAAAGTTTTCCAAGTTAGAGACATCCTTGGGTGAGCATCTAGCACCAGTAGCCCGGTCAAGGGCATCAGTTAATTGCTCTTTCAATCCCGAGAGCCTTGTATCCACGGCTCGCAGCAGTTCATTCCTATCAGAAAATAATCCGCTTAAGAAAATGCAAGAAAAAAGCAATTTATGATGATATGTACAGAAAAAAACGTACTTGGATTCATACGAAGATGTCATATCAACTTCAGCCTGTTAGACAATAGTCATTTACTTCATTAGGCAATTATAAAAAAAGCAGAAACTGGTGTTGAGATATATAAGTAATCATAAAAAGGTCATAGTCACAATATATACCTTTGCAAACAATGAAAGTTGGAACTTCTTGGTCTCCTCTAACTGAGAAATTTCATTTCCAATACTAAGAATATCTGGTGAACCAACAACATCTAAGAATCTGACACATAGAAATAGCTAGACTGAGCAAGATGAGAACAAAAACCACATAATTTATGGAATAAGATGTAATATGGTATCTACCTTGTTAATGTGGCTGTTGAAAACCAGTCAACATCGTTGACATCATCAGGTGGTAGGATTCTGAAGTTTGAGTCAGAGCTTTTGGCTGATAACTCCTTTACTTGAGGTAAATGTGACAGCAGTTGTTGCAAGTCTCCAGACGCTACCTTTTCTACTCTATTGCTAGTTGATACACACGCCTCATAACTACAGAACAGAAATGGGGTTATAATTAGAATAATTATTCAATATAAAAGCTTTGAAGTTTGGACGCTTATGGATTGATTCTTAAAACTGAACTCAGGAGTTTGCTACCTTGGTGCAATTTTGTATAAGGATTTGGCCACATGCCCAACTTCTTGGAACAAATAATGACATTAATAGCTAACAAGTTCATATAAAAACAGCATGGTGTTTTGAACATATATTTCTGTTGAACATTATATGGTTAATTCTTAGGATGATGCTGAGATGATAGATTTGGTGGTCTGTGTTCCCAATTGCAGTACTACAAAAATCATTAGTACCCATAAGCATGAGTGGTTCTCCGTATTATAGCATGCCGTTAAGATATGTTTTGGTGACTGGACTTGGAATGTTGAAGGCATCAGAAATTCAGAACATATATTCTATGGTGCTCCATTGACATGGCTTCCCATGTAGTGAACACCATCTAAAGGGTAGGATCATAAGCAAACTTTAATGAACAATATACCCTGGATTTAATGATTTTGTTGTGTTCAATGTCAAATTATTCAAATGTTGAAGACATGTTCGTTATTTGTTTTTCTCTCTTACAATGGAGCAGTTGTAGATCCACTTTCAACTATTAGCTAGACAGTTTTAGCAGTGGCACAAAATCCCTTAAGGAATAACACTTTGAGTCCTTCATGGGCAAAGTGAAAAGGAACTAAACAGAGTCTAAAACTAATGTGTAGAGATTAAAAAATGCATCAAGTGGAAGCTGCTGGTATGATCTATATCTGTTGTCTAACAATTAGCATGTAAAATTCTTGGTGATTTAGAATTTAACAAAACCCTGAGAGATTAGCAATTGACCACAAATGAACAGCTGATTAAACCACACTAAAGTTTATTTGAGGATTGTAAGCAAAAGTTATCAGTTTATACTTCATTGACCTAACCAGATTAATCAAGATTACACCTTGCAAATTATCCTAATTGGCATACAAATGGTTTCTTGCTTTATCATAGAGGTGCATTTTCACTGTCCTTGTTACATATCCTCTGCACACATGCAATGGATTCAACATGCTGATATTCTCATATGAAATTCTGCATTCTACTTGAAAAGTTTGTAGATCAAGAGATCAGAATTCCAGCAGTGATAGAATGTCTTTTGGAAGCAAAGTCTCAATCAAGTAAGCTCAGAAAAGGTAAAACCTATTATGACTTGGAAATATCTGAAGTTCGACATAATCAAGTGGTGCATCAGGATCAATTCTTCTCTCCATCTTCAACAACCTGAATCAATAAGATATCTATGTCAGATTGGTTTCATTTAAAAAATTCCTGAAATATCTCTTCATACACTCACTCTTAAAGTTAAAGAAAGACCTATCAAACAAGCCAATTCAGCTGTTCACTACTAACATTTCAAACCAAAACAGCATTTAGATCAACACTTATAATCTAATATGCAGAAAATATTCAATGATCTTTGACAGCATTTTGAGCTCATACATTGACATTGCGGCTACTAAAAAGAAAAATTAACCAAAATCTATAAAAATAACAGTAATCCTGAGCAACAAAGTGTCAAGAGGCGGAAGATTCGAAGGTAAAATCGCGATAGACCTACATCAATCATTGAAGAATAGATCTAGCCAAAAAAGCCCTAACAACAAAAATCGCAGCTCACCGACACAAAAGAAAGGGAAAAAAACCAAAGCTTACAAGAACATTCCGAATCGATCTTCACATGATTTCAATCTCAAATTCTACAAGTCACTATGCATCTGTCAACGGAAGCAGCATTTACACAAGAAATAGTACCTGCGTGAGTGATGAATCACTAGAAATTGAAGTCAATGGCGATTATCACTGGAACAGGAAGAATCTGAAGAAGAAATCAGTTGCAGATCTTAAATGCGAAGCACAAAGTGAAATGTCTGTACTTGATTCTCGGATTTGAGTGCGTTAAACAATGAACGAGGAGGATACAGAGAGCAAACAGCACACGGCGGCGGTTGGCGAAGGCGCGTTGGATTACGTTAAAGAAAATTGAGACAGTGAGTGGAGTGATGTGATTCCATTTATAAGTCTTTTAACAATCCATACCGTAATACGCGGCGCGTGATCTCACCTTCTACTTTTCAATAACAAAAGACACGTTGATTTTTTATTCTCTACTACACATTTTACGTCACCGATCCATTTTTATTTTTTAGAAAATATGCTTAAAAAAATAAAGGGTTTTGTTCGATATAGTCCTAATTTAAATCATAAAGACAATTTTTAGCCATTATATTTCAAGATTTAATGGTCCAGATTTAATCTTAGATAATAATCAAAATTGATATGAGGGGGACAATTCTGACTTTTTGCCTATTGGTCCCACTTTCTCTCTCCTCTAATTTATTTAAAATTAATTATCTCACAAACCGTTAATCGTTAGACGAAACGAATTATA
>JAUEJL010059536.1:0-30635 GCA_032274825.1 Drosophyllum lusitanicum | reverse complement strand
CAACCGTAAATTATATCCAGGTAGATGAGTCATTATTTAATGAGCTTAATTTTTTTGAAATACCCCTATTTATGAGTCATTAATGAGGACTTATTAATTAGACATTATCATTACAGTCATTGATCTAATTTAATTTTAATTTAATCAAGGGTCAAGATTGGTTCTTCCAATTCTCGCAATAAGAATGGTTCTAAAATGAACCCTCTCCTTTATATATGTATGTATGTGTGTATTATATATATATATATATATTGAACGACAAACACACCCACCCACCTAATAGATATGTCCACTGACTTAAACCCACAACCTCAAAGAGAGAGAGAGAGAGAGAGAGAGAGAGAGAGAGAGAGAAAGAGTCATAGACACCTTAATCATACTTTGTTATCGTTAGGCTAAATACCCTTTGGCTTGTACTCATATATGTTGTATATATTTTAATTTCTGGAAATTAAAACGATTATATATGTGTTATATTCTTCTTTACCTGTAAAATATCTAATTACTACAAATTTTAGAAAAAATATATTTCCTCCTACTAAATCTTGTGGTCTACTTATTGACATGGCACTGCCATATGGATTGGTGGCATGGCAGTAAATATATTATAAAGTGTAAACATTGTTGCCGCTAGCTAGTAAGATACTATCTTCCATCCCTTTCCCCCACAAGCCAAACTAGGGATACCACATGAAGCTTGTCTAAGGTGGTAAGACATCGACACGTAAAGTCAAAGTCTGAGAAAGCACCATATCTTGAACAAAATGTGTCAATCTCTAGATGTTTTTTCTGCTAATGAAATGCTAGGTTGATGATAAGATAAGTCATTGTCATACCATAATGCAAATTGAGAAGGGATATTAATATGTAAGCTTCGTAGAATGTTGAAAACACATTGAATTTCACTAGCTTTATGAGGCAAAGTATTGTACTTAGTCTTCATACTAAAGCAGACAATGATATGTTATTTCCAAGAACTCCAACTAATAACTTGGTTTGTTCCAAGAAAAACACTATAACGGGTCGTATGACGTTTATCATTAGGACAACTTACACGTTTGGTATTCGAGTAAGCATGGACATCAATATCAACAAGTGGTGAACCTGAATTCTACAAAATGAAGTGCCATGAATATATATAAGAGAATACCATTTACTACAATCATGTATCTATCAAGTTACCTTTAATTTGTTTTTACATATATTATCTAATGGACCTAATGGCCAGTGTCGAATTTATGTTGAAGGAGGGTAAGTCCTAGGATCTACCTTGATTTTGAATCTTTTTATAAAATATGTTACTTGTTTTTTATACGACATACATTATATTTGAACTAGGACATGAACCTTATCTTCAAAACTCTCTCAATTATTTGTGAACTAGTAAATTTTGTTTATCGAGTCTATTGATTATTTGATTCTCAAATCAGTTTAAAAGTGACAAATCAGCCTAAAAATATCAAATCTTGATTACTCTCATATTGATATGTATCAAGAATATGGTTGAGAGGCAAATAAACATATACAATCACACAATTCAGGATACACTTGTGAGTTCTTTTCAAAGTATGAAACATTGTCGAGAACAATTATGGCTACAAACGAGTTGATCTTAGCTCAAACTCAACTCGATTTAGGCTAAGCTTGAGCCATGTTTAGTTGCTTGAGTAGCCTTCATATGAGGGTCGAGCTTAGTTTGTTATATATTTCAAGCCCATTTTATACTCGAGCTCAAACTCAACCTTGTTAAAAACTCAACTTAAACATGATCAAGGTCGAGTTGTTTGATAAATGTTCAACTCCTTTGTAGCCCTACGAACTATAATGCTATTATTGAATATGTATTTTGTTCTTCTTGTTAATGACCCTAAAATAACCCATTCAACTTGTTCATTTTATTGGATTGGCTAAGTTAACGAACTATATAATTTTTTTTGTCATGAATTCGACGCTGTTAATGTTAAAGATTCGTCATTTTCAATAAGCCCCTAAGACCAAAAAAAATCAGCTTATAAAATTGTGTAAATTGCACAAAGATGCAATGAAGTTTGTCTTAGTTACTGTTTTATACAATGAACATTTTATTTTAAAAAATAATACTATCAACTTTCATAATCCTCCTATTGTATGCAAGTTGTTGTATATAATGAGGATTATATCAAAATTCATTGTATACAATGGTAACTAAAATTCAGACACAGAAAAAAGTTATTTAAATATAATGAAAGAATTATGAAAGTTGATTGTATTATTTTTAAGAAGAAAAAAGTTGATTGTATATAATAATAACTAAGACAAAGTCATTATATTTTCATACAATTTGTCCTATAAAATTGGCATAATGAACTTAAAATAATCATAACCTCCAAAATAAGTCTCTAAAGAAGTGTATTGCGTTTATACTTGCCTTTTTTCTTCTTGACAAGCAAGTCTCGGAAAATTAGTAATTAGTATAAGTAAGATGATAGATATATAATTTGATGACAAATCTAATAAAAATAAACAAAAATTATATTTCTATAAATCAATAAAATATTAAATAAAATCAACGTAAAAAGCTTGGAAGTGTGTAAAATGGGATTGAAGCAAGATTTTGTCCTGACTTTGATGGATGAAACATGAGAAAACTCGGATCCCAAAAGCCTCAAGTTTGGAAAACAGAACTAAAAAATGAAAAACATTAAACAGAAGATTGTTTATATTTTTATTTATAAAATAAAACTCTCTTCTCATCTTTTGGCATTAAAATTCCTATGAAGTTGTATCGTATAGCATTAAAAGCGGCCCTCTAACATTATAAAATAATATGTTCTAATTTATTGATTAAAATAATAGCCATTATATTTCAAGCCAAAAAATTAATTGATATAAACAGAAATAAAAATAATAATTATAATAAACTAAAAATATAAAGATTGGGTATTTAAGTATAAAATTTTGGTTGAGTTCGAGGCATTAGTTGGTGGGACTGGAGTCTACGTACATGCACATGGATTCAAGCCCATACGCAACCCCACCACAGTAAACTTCAGCTCATTTACCGGAAATTAAATATATATAATTAATTAATAAAATAATATTTTGTTACTTTTTACAACATGAAAATTCAATCTTGCCCTTTCTCATCACTCACTATTTCACTAACTCTGAGAAGTAGCAGTGTAGAGATTGGACTTTTGGTTGAAAACCAAACGTCATGTGTTTTCATTGTTAAAATATTCACTCTGACTAGACCATCCTCCATTCTTGAGCAATTTCATATCCAAAATTCAACAGTTTCTCCCCTTTTTTCAACCATAAAAAATTAACCCATAACTGGCACCAGTATATAAAGAGGAAACCCCCCATATTGTTTCTCTTGAGAGTGAGAGAAAAAACACAAAGAAAAATGGGGGAGCAAGTGCAGGATTTAAACTATGAAACTGAAAGACAGCTTTCAACAAGAAAGAAAGGTGGTTTAGTCACCATGCCTTTCATCATAGGTATGTAATATCAATCCACATTCTTCTTGTGATTGAATCTTGAAACTTTTTCTACTTTTTACATCATGGGTTTCTTGAATCTTGAAGTTTTGTGTTTGATTTGATCTGGGGTTTTGATGATTTTGTTACCACTTGGATTTCTTTTTGCAGCAAATGAGGCGTTTGAGAAGGTGGCTAGCTATGGGTTGGTGCCAAATATGATACTTTATTTGATGAGTGATTACAAGATTGGTGTAGCTAAAGGCACAAACATACTCTTTCTTTGGACTGCAGCTTCCAATTTTGCTCCAGTTTTGGGTGCATTTCTTTCTGATTCGTATCTGGGTCGGTTTCTCACCATTGGTTTGGGTTCCCTCTTTTCACTTATGGTAAACTTTTCAACTTTTTTCTTTTTAGTTATCAATTGATAAATCTGAGGTTTTAGTGCGAACAGAAGCTATCAAGATTCAAGAAATCATCAATTGCTTACTTTTTGGGGTGAATTCACTGTAGATTGAAGAAATCTTGCATTAATTAATAAGTAAATCTTAAGATTGTTTGAACAGTGTTTTTGAGGTCTGACGTTGACCATCTTGACTTACAAAAAGAATTTGAGGTTGCTGAATCACTAAGGCCAGGAGGCCATTTCATTAATTAGGTCACAAACATTCAGTGAACTTAGAAATGCCTCTGCAGACTGCAGTTCTTGGTCCACATGTCCTACCTCATCATTCTTGACAGAAGCCCAGACCCCTACCTTTGAGGAAAAAAAATATATGTTGGAATTGTCAAATGATTTACTTACAGATCACATTGCACAGGATCCTGCACTCTGTTTTTAAAGTTCTTACCTTTAATAATCTTTTACAATCTTTTTTTTTCTGCTTGATTCTATAGGAGTAATATCTTTGTTCCTAGTTCAAAAGAATCCTTTTTATAGGAAATTGTTATTTTTTGTAGGTTAAATTTGCCCTAAAATATGGGAATTTCTTACCACAGATAGTATGCAATAGACTGAACTCCACGATTTAAAAAAATCAAGAATTTTTGGGAACCTGTAACTCGAGCCAGTCATTCTATCTAAATTCTAAACTATAAACTTGGACAAGTTATGATCATTTGATTAAGAAATAAAATACAATTGTAAAAATCTTGAAATTAGGGGGAAATTCGAAATCGGGTAATTTGGGTAAATTTTTACTGTTTATGATAATCCGCTTGTTCCATATTGTTGGTTAAAGATTATTGCCATTTTTAATTCTGGTAACCATAGAATTAATTGCTATGTTTATGATTGTGATAATAGGGAATGTTCTTGCTCTGGTTAACAACAATGATTCCACAACTAAAGCCACCTCCTTGCAATCAATTAACCCAAACATGCAAACAATCATCACATTCTCAGTTTGCTTACTTGATATTTTCCTTCATCTTCATCTCTCTTGGTTCCGGTGGTGTAAGACCATGTTCTTTAGCATTTGGTGCTGAACAAATAGATAACAAAAACAACATGAACAATGAGAGAGCTTTAGAAAGCTTTTTCGGGTGGTATTATGCTGCTGGTGCAACTGCGGTCCTAATTGCTTTCACGGGTATTGTTTATATTCAAGATCATGCTGGATGGAAGGTGGGTTTTGGGGTTCCTGCTATTCTGATGCTGTTATCAACAATTTTGTTCTTTGTTGCTTCTAAACTATATGTCAAAATGAAAGTGAAAAAGAGCATATTCACTAGCTTTCTGCAAGTGATTGTGGTTGCTTATAAGAACAGAAAACTCTCTTCCCAGCCTCTGAATTCTGATGGGTGGCATTATCACAAGGATTCACCAGACTCCTTGCCCACCAAGAGACTAAGGTATTGATATGTTGTCACCTTACTTATAAGTTGATTACAATTAGAGTTTGTTAAAATGGATAGGGTGTGCGGGTTGGATAACGGTTCAAAACCGTCATTTTTTGGCACCTTCAAAACAGGTCGAGTACTTATGCTCCAATTCTTGACATTTTCAAGTAACTAGCTTTTCAAAGATTACGGTATGGTGATTATGGAAGTCATATGAATGAAATACACACACATATTCGGCGGTTCTGTAAATGGAAGTGTAAAATGTGTCCTAATACTTTAGTTATTCAAGATTTGACAATATATAATTTTTATTTCTTTATGTAGGTTCTTGAACAAAGCTTGCATCATTCAGAACCCAAAAGACATAACCTCAGATGGAATTGCAACAGACCCATGGAGTTTATGCACAGTAGAGCAAATCGAAGAACTAAAAGCACTAATCCGAGTTCTACCATTGTGGTCTTCAGGACTCATGATGTCAATAAACGTTAGTCAATCTTCATTTCCAGTAATTCAAGCAAGCACCATGGATAGACACATGGGATCAAGCTTCCAAATTCCAGCAGGATCCTTTGCATTCTTCACCATTGCAGTGATAGCCCTTTGGGTCGTTCTATACGATCGTGTTATAATCCCATTTGCATCAAGTATCAGAGGAAAACCAGTCCATATTGGTGTTAAATTGAGAATGGGAATTGGTTTAATCTTTTCCACTATGGCCATGGTGGTTTCTGCAATCGTTGAACATGCAAGAAGAAATCAAGCAGTTAAACAAGGATTACTTAACAACCCGCAAGCGGTCATTGCCATGTCAGCAATGTGGCTGGTCCCACAATACTGCCTACATGGATTAGCAGAAGCTTTTAGTGCAATTGGTCAAAACGAGTTTTACTATTCAGAGTTTCCTAAAAGTATGTCAAGCATTGCTGCCTCTCTTTTCTTGCTAGGAATGGCTGTGGCTAACTTGTTGGCTAGTCTTATATTGAGCACAGTTGAACGACTCACAAAAGGTGATGGTAAAGAAGGGTGGATCGCCACTAACATCAACCAAGGGCGGTATGATAGTTATTATTGGGTTCTTGCTATCATGAGCTTTGTAAATTTGTTCTATTTTATGGCATGTAGTTGGGCTTATGGTCCTTGTGTTGATGAAATGGTCGATAAGGAGACCAAGACTACTAGTAGTAAAGACGCGAGTGAAGAATTACAAAGAGCGAGATCAGTGGCGGATGAAAGGCAAAGTCTTTTCTCTAGTTTGCCATCATAATCGACTTCTTGCAAAATTCCTGAAAATATTAGTTGTTTTTCAAGAAAGGTTCATATTATAGTTGGCAAAGGAGATATCTTTTATGAGAATATGATTGATTCAAGAACCGAATGAATAGAATGCAGAAACGAGTGTTGGTGAATCTAGAAAGTGATCCAGTGGCTCGACGTGGGGTGTTGTTTAGTTTCGCTTGGCTTGTTGTGTGATGATAGATGGTGGGAAAACAGTCTTTGTGGTGTCGATAGATGAGGTTTTTGTTTAGCTTTGAATTATGGAATGTCGTAATAGATTCGGAACTCGAAAATATACTTGTAAACATAAATATTAATTAAGCGTGTTTTAAGGTTTTTCTTTGTATATTGTTGATGTTTGAAGTTGCAAACAAGGGTTATATTAAGTTGTGTATCATGTTATCTTATCAGGGGACGAGGACAAACAAGTTAATTAAATTTGTTATAAATGAGGTAATAATTATTTGGAATTAAATTAAAGGATGAAAGAAAAACAATATATAATGGAAAAAAAGGCAAAAACAATAATCCAAAATTCGTGGGGTTGACAGAAGGGCATGGCTCTTTATGTAAAAGACAGTGCATCAAGCTAAAATTGTTCCCTTAAATTCAGGATTTAACAATTTCTTTCAAAAAAAAAAAAAGCTATGGTAAAGATACAACGAATTTGTTTAGACTTTTTATTAGCTATTGAATATTAATACATGTGATCTTGAATGCATATATATATATATATATATATATATGTATATGTGTGTGTGTGTGTGAATATTGTTAAGTTAAATGCTAGATGGATGTATAGAATTCACGTTTTCTTAGAAATAACTCCGCCAGTTTTACAACAATTATTATGCAATCTGCAAATTTTAAAATTTTCAATCCAATTATTATGCTTAATTGGATTAGTACTTCGTTTTTCTATTTTTCCCGACTAAATTATTGTTTTGACAAATAAATAAAGGGGAAATATCATGTTTAGATTAGGTGATATTATAATATAGGTAGATGATGATGTTAATATCATGAATAAATTCCTAAGAATTATAACTACAACCTTTTTTTATAAAAATTAAATATCTAGAAAATGAATGAAATTATGCATCTTACTGAAATTTTATGCTATAATAATTGCAACTTTTGACGGCATCACTTTTGTTCTCTTTTGGAAATAGAGAAATAATTGGTTTATGAGGACTCGGAAAAGGAATCAGTAATGCAAGAGGATCTCTTTTCTCACATACAACAGATGTCGATCTTCTGGTTCAATAACAGAGCAAAATGTCGATCTTCTGGTTCGATAATAGAGCAAGAAACCGCCGGATAAGACCATCTTTTTGTGTTGCCAATCCCTTTGGCAGTTGGTGATCGATCGCCTAGCATTGGGCTGGTTTTGTAGGTAAAAGTTGTTTTTGATAGATACATTCTCTTTGAAAGACCCCACCTTGGTGTCTTCCCCTCTTTATTGTATAGAGGTGTTGTATCTTTGTTCATATTATATATGAAATGATTTTCAAAAAAATAAATAAAATTGCAACTGATTCCCTAATATGAGGAATTATTTAATCCCACTTCTTGTTGTCCCAAATAGAAACAAAACATCTATTCCTAAGTTGTATGGGATATGATGTTCCAATGGATGAAGAATTTCCTTGTAGTTTGTTGGCCAGTGACATTTTAACTAAAACCTGTAGCATTATGAATAAGTTGTAACTAAATAGTTGAATAATTTCAAGTAAATACGGTGACTATTAACGATGTCCGAATGCATGATAAAAATCGTCAATTTCTTGCTTTAGTTTGATGTAAAAAGTTTGACGACGTTTAACATGTGTTTTTTAAAATAAAAAAAAAGACATGATATATACTTCTAACAAGATCTGTCTTAAGTGTTTTCATACTTACAAAACACTTTAAATGATATGTGTTCCCAGCCGTACACGTCATTTTGTTTTTTAAAAACCATGCGTTCAGACAATTTTTCAGGAGAATACATGTGAATTCAACAATTCTTGTATTCCAAGTATATTTAATAAGTTGGTTTGAAATATCACGTCACCCTGATAAGATTGATCTTGTATTCACTATACATATTTTGGTCCTTTTCGATAAGATCAGAGGATTGAAGGCTTCTATATATTAACCTTTTTCCTCCTACCAGTTAAATTTCCCTCCAAATTACATACTTTTTTCCCCAAAAATCAAGAAAAAAACGTCTACACATTCCATTGTGCCACCACCTTCATTTTAACAAAAACAACCTCCTAAAACTTATGATAAAGTTCTACCTGGCTACCGGTAATAGCAATAGCCGGGACGATAACATTATGTTGCAAAATTTAGACAAATGAAGAAATTAATTTATTGTTCTTCAGCAGCCAATGTCGTCTTCAACTCCTTTTTGTTCACCTAAATTTACACACAATGATTCATTAGCTTTTAGTTATGAATGAAAGTTTGCAATTCAATAATTCGATCTAAGCAACCTCCTATTTATTAGTAATTATGAGGACTAATTATACAATTCTTTGTTAACATACAAATCTGTTCTGATTGGCAATTGGGGTATAACTCACATCCTTTAATCATGAAGAATACCTTTTCTTAAAGGCGACTATTTTCATCCATTTTGGTTTATGTTTTATCTCTAACAAATAAAAAATTGCTTAAAAAAGTGAGTCAACAGGTCAGGAGACAAAGTGTAGCTCAAATGCCTAAAACCAGCTAAACTATTTATTCAAATATTACATTCTTAATGAAATAATATAATATTTTCAATCATATTTCACATGCTAAATATTTATAATTATAAATTATTGGGTAAAAAGTGTTTCGAGTCAACCTAGCCCGACATATTTCAGCTGAAATTACAAGATTTGACATATTACCCACCCCAGCAGCTCCCGCTAATTTGCTACCTATACATTTTCTTGTCTATATTAAGCATTATACATCTTATCTCATACAATATAATGCAAATTTCTCATATACATCAAAATAGTATGTAATGCAAGCTAAAGAGAATATAGCATTTTACCTTTCCCATGGCATTACGAGGCAACGAGTCCCATAAGAATAGTCGCGTTGGAAGCTGGAGATGGTAAGAAATGATCATTATATTTTTCTACATGCTGATAATAATTGGACACAACTTTTCTTTAAGATGAAAAATATATCCAACATGGACTACGATACCTTGTATGGTGCGAGTTTCTGTTTAGCCCATGAACAGAGTTCATCCAAGGTTATAGCAGGCTTCAAATCTTTCTCACGGGCCCTCTTTATCTCCATATCTGGCACAATTATTGCAGTTACTGCTTCTCCATAAGTTTTATCTGGCAAGCCTAACACACAACATTCTGAAATGGCTGGATGCTGTGTACAATGAACAAGCATTATAAAATAATGTAACTGCATTTCTCAATTTTACATTCAATTAAAGTTGGAAAAATGGGAACTTACTTCCAAAAGAATTGCCTCGATTTCTAATGCGGACAACTTGTATCCACCTACCTTCATTATATCAGCATTAGTACCTGATTAAAGGACATAAAAAGTGTCAACGTTAGAATGTTGATGTTAGTCCAGACTCTCCACGTGCGTTTGAAGGACACAAATTCATTTTTTTCTTGTTTTATGTATCCCTAGTTTGTTGGTATAATGGTATTGTTTCCTCTTCTGGAGGTCCAAGTTGATGGTGGAAGAATTAGTGGATCATTGGTAGTAGTAGTGCTACTTTGTCTTTCCATAAATTTAGTTCAATTTCACTTTTAATCACAGAGGCAATTTCCATCAGTAAAAGTTTATTACTTTCCTCTCCAATTGTTGTACAATATTCTTTTATCTTTTGATATTACATTTCATATCAAAGACGATAAAAAGCATAGAAAATCAATGTGTTTTGAATATTTAGAACTTAGAGTGCCTGTTTCTGAAACTTATATGAATATGGAAAATCAAGTATCACAGAAAAAACAGAACAAAACAGTAAATGAGTCTTACGTCCCAAAATTACATAGTATCCATCTTCATCCACTTTGACAGCATCACCAGTTTTGAAAAAGCCACCCTCTATAAATGACTCCTTGGTTGCCTAACACAACACGTGTACACACAGACAGAATACTGGATATTAAATCCGCTGAACTGATAGAACTCAATGAAGACCTACCTATGTTAGCATATATAATTGATATGGTCGTCAAAAAGAACTAAAACAACTAAAAGCAATTCTAAGCCGTAGGTCAAATTGTAATCTCCGGTCTTGAAGGGGTACTTGCGCAAAATGGACAGGTTGGTAATATGTCAAAACGGTTATACTTTTTGTATGTATCGAAAAGGGTCAACTAGGTTGGTCTGGTTGGCCTGAGACATTTTTTTTCATGAACTTTAACCTAATAAAATAGTCAGTGTTTCAAATTACAAGATATAAATTATTCAACAATTATATAGCTTTTGGATATACAATGATTTATTTACAAAGTTTTATGCATTAAACTACACTTTGGTTTTTGTGTGACATTCAACAGTCTACTTTTGAGCTAATATTTTTTGTATTACCTGTTTGACCTCTTAGAGATAAAAGCACATCCAAAACGACTCAATTACAAGTAAATGGGGTAAAATTGCCATGATTGGTGATTACCATAAAGACAAGTGTACTATTTAGCATATTGCTGATTGGCAAACAAAAACTACACTTGTCAATTTTGACAACTGACTTGTTTTAACATCCTGTTGACGAAATTCATACATCCGGTGGCAGATTGTACATGTAGCACGTCAAGTCATCAATCATGAAAATTTAACAGTTCTAAACGATTCAATAGGAGATAAAAAAATATCATTACTTCAATAATATAACTTTTCTTTAATCATGCCTTTAATTTCATACATGTAAACTCAAAACTAAAGAAAAAAGTACAAGAAGATATAAAAGTACCTCAGGGCGTTTCCAGTATTCCTTAAACAATGAAGGGCTTTTGACACAAAGTTCGCCGACCCCTTCATTGCCATCGTTGTCTGCAAGAATCTTGACCTGTTACCAACAATAAATTGTACTCGTCTTAATTGGTTCCTACCTTATAATCTTATGAGCTTGTCTCTTTTCTCAATGTAGAAAAAAAATTAAAATAAAACCCCAAATGAATAAACTTTGCTAACCTGCACGCCTGGAAAGGGCTTTCCTACAGTGCCTCCTTTTCTTAACCCTTTTAATGGATTTGAAATTGCCATCACAAACTAAAAAGAGAAATGAGTGATAACTATTAGAAAGATGACCATTAATTAACTTTAACCATACATAAATGAATCTATTTTACCTCTGTCATGCCATATCTTTCCAATAATCGATGTCCGGTGATGGCCTCCCACTGTTGCATTACGGGCAAGGGTAGAGCTGAGGAGCCACACATCTGGAAGTAGAAACATACACTTATAGTTAGAGATCTCGATGAATTAAATATAAAACAGGAAAAGCCAATAACTCAATCTAATGAATTATGTTATCTGGGAGATTTTTGACCCATTTACTTATATGAACGAGTCAAAGTGTATTTTAAATGCAACTCAAAACATTATATTCTTTTCAAATGATATATGCTTTGTCATCATATTTGAAACTCTATTTTTACTTAAAAAAAGTTTTGACAAAAAAATGTTACGCGTCAACCCAACCCTACACCCATACAAAAGTTACAATTTTGAACCCGAATCCGACTTGACCCGCTACCCAACCCATCCATTTTACATGTAGTTAGTAGGTCTTATCTATATACACTTTTTCCACCATTATAAGCACAAAAACTCTCTGAATAATCACCATTAAACGCAACTGGCTTCCAGCTGAAGCAGAAACTGCTTGTAAATCTGGATCCATAGCCTCGTAGCCTTGTATCAGCCTGGTGTACATGGTTGGAACCTAAAATGGGATTTGTTAGATATTTATTCACTATTATATCATGAAACTAAAAAGGTGTCTGGAACATATATTTATTAAAAATAACAGAAATAAATATGTATTGTCGGGAATTCGGGATATTTATTCTGGCACAGTAAACTGGTAATGTATACATGACTGGAAGATCAGATCAAGTACAACAATTTACCCACAAAAGACGGTATTTGATACAAAAGTTATGCCACACATCATTTGATATTCATGAATATAATGTGCTTACCCGTAAAATGTATTGTATATGCAACATAGGTGAGAAAGGAAATAAAAGACAAACAGCATTGTTTCATTTATTAAAAGGAATAAGTGGCATACCCCTGTAAATACAGTTATTGCATCATCAAGCTTAGTCCCATCTTTTGGATATGATTCGCGCCATCTTTGCCAGATACCCCTCACACTAAACTTTGGCATGAATTCAACCTTCAACAACATACAAATAATAAAAAAGAAATTCAGCTGCTAATAGAACTTGACTCAACTGCCAATAACATAATATATGCAATAACTAACCATGGAACCCGCATAAAGAGGAGCAAACAATGCATTGAAGAGTCCATGCACATGTATAAATGAAGTTAAGGATCAACAAAAAAGAAATTGATACATATTAATGAACAAGTATAGCCTTTCAAAAATAATGAACAAGTATAACATCCAGCAGAGATAATTAAGCATCTAGTGAGGATATGGTGTAATGGAAGGCAATGCAGAAAACAATCGCTAGATGTGTACTCCCAAGCTGTTGCTAACGTTTTCACCTGAAATTAAGCAGAAAAGCAACTACTATAATCCCACCAACAATTTTTATTTTCCTTTTTCCCCCAAAATAATAATTTGCATTTTCGTTTTTAATCATTTACTTCCTTTGAAAAGTAAAGTACACAAAAAATTACCTGTGCTAAAATGCTATTATGTGTATGAACAACTCCTTTAGGTTTCCCAGTTGTACCGCTAGTATACAAAATCAATGCTGGGTCATCATCTTTATGAAAAACAACAAATACAAGAATTCAATAAAATAACTTGATACCCTAATAGGATATAAAATGAAATTATATGTTTAACAGAACGAATAAACACCTTTCACTTTAATTGAGAACTGAATTTCTTTCTGAAGTACACTGTCATTAGCCTCACTACTAGCAACATCAGGTATCAGAGTAAACTGAGCCGAGGTTTTAGCTGCAACCTCTTGCATAAGCTCACGGTGATCCTTGGTACTCAAAATCATAGATACATCCTATAAAAACATCTTAATTAACAAAAAAAAAATTGGAAAAAAGGGAAAGAAGAACAAGAAGTTAGAAGCTGGTTTCAGAGCAAACCGAGTCAGTCATGACATGTAAAAGCTCGGCTTCTGGGTAGCTGAGTGCAAGCGGTACTGCTACACCGCCACTTAACCAAATGGCAAGAACTCCAGCCACAAACTCAGCAGAAGGTTTAGCCACAACACCTATTCTAGCACCATTCAGACTCTTATTATCTATGGTTCCATCGACCTGTGAAATGATAAATAAAGTTAGTTTGGACAGCTATAAGATATTATGTAAATCCATAAAGTATTTACATGTCTGACAACATATATTACTTCCATCATTTTGAACTCACAATTTTCTGGTCATGGCTGGATAACAAATGAGATATTCTCCAAGCAGAAGAAACTAGATGATTGTAGCCGTAACTTTTGTCATCAGCTTTGAGAGCAATATTTTTATGAGAAGCAGATCCATGATTAGCAATGGCTTTGACAACCTCCATGAATGTTCTATTACCTGAAGCTATGAATTTGACCAACAATAATATAAATTAAAAACGATGATGAACTCCTAAATCTCTATGGCATACGATCATAAAATTTCTTTATACAATTTGCAAGGGTGTATTAGGATCATGCAAGTATTGCAATGCTGTGTAAGCATAAACTTGAAAAATGATATGCCTATTCACTATCATGCTAGGCCCTGTTGGTGCTCTTTAAGCCTCTTAAATCTTAATGGTTAAGATCTTCATTATGGTTTAGATACAAGTAACCTTGTTTGACACCCCTGTTAAGTGCTTGACATCATTTAATGTTTAAGGACTTAAGGTCTTTGTTAGAGTCTTAATCCGGTAGATCCTCTTCAGAAAAGTTCTTAATACACCTTAAGCTTTCATACAAAATCTTAATGCCACAAAACATCAAACTTGAACCGATTGTTTATTTCCTCTACTGAATAACATGGTAGTACAGAACACATGTCCAGATTGTCCTTTCACTTAAAATTACCACTTTACCAGGCAACTTTCAAGATTCAACATTTATCCATGTCAATTTGAATTCTAATATTATAACCTCAGAGTGTATCTATAAAATTCTATCAATGTGATAATTTATCAAACAGTTTAGCAAGAATGAAGCGACTACGATGATCCCAGTGATGGTTCAACTTATTAGTGACAAATACTTCAAATCACACAATTATCAAGCATAGTTTAAGCATCATCATATCATACAAAGAGGCATAATTGAGATCCTTCGAACCAAGCATTTTGACGAACAGCTGGAGTTCAATTACAAATGTAACACTAAATTAACAGTGTGCCGTCTCAAAAACCTAAATCATTAACGGATTACACTCCCATGACCATTGAATAATTCAAGAAAAGGGAAGAATAAAAAGGCATGATCTTTAACATAGCTATTTATCGTCATCGAAAATCAACAGGGAAAGGAAGCAACTTACCAGAAAATCGACGAGATTGAGGGAAGCTAGGAGTAAATAGAGGATTGAAGTGGGTGAGGAAGTAGTTGAAGAAGAAGGCTTTCTTCTTGTAGTTATTATGAACAATAGTAATAAATGAGGAGCGTCTATTCATCGCTATTATCGGTGAGGGGGGTCAAATTTATAGCGACCCAACTGGCATAAAGTCGTGAAGATCAGTAAATTATTGAACTACGAATCACGAAAGATGATTTTCCACGTATCTTTCATCAAAGCGTCATCAAGGGAAGAGACAAAACTTTCTTGATCAAGGAAGATTAGATAATATTAGCTACATACGTTCAAGAATCAACCAAATTGAAAGGAGGAGGTCATGTGGGATTTTGCCTCGTCTTTGACTTTTATAACATAAACTAAATGAATTTGAACCAAATTTATTTAGAGCAATGCAGAGTGAGGTGTAAAAGGATATAAGGTAGTCTCGTACTCTCATACTTTCGTTAAAATCGGTAATATTACCACTACTCTTCTGTCGTCCTGAATTGTAAGCCTAACAGGAATTTACTCCCGACGTGAAAAAACAAACTTTTATTTAGTACACCATATTCTATTTACCTTATCTATACCTAAAAATTTATAAATACTTCTCTATCTTTCATTTTAAATCGTTTATAATTTTTACAAACACTCTTTTCACTCAGATCCCAACTTCATTATACCGTCTTTCTCTCAGAAAATATGTTTAACATCTTCAAACGCTCCATCAACAGCAAACTCGTTTCGTCTCGACTCGTCCTCGGTCTCATTCACTCTTAGAAAAAGGAAAATAATCATTCTTTACATATCCAAGACTCCTAGAAAAAGGAGTGTTGGAACATATTTAACTAGAGTAAATCTCATTTTGACTTTGGGCTGATTTGAAATATGAGTTTAAGAGTTTTAGTGATAGAGCCATTTGATATTTAGTAAGAAGAGAATGAGCTAGTTTAGATACTTATTTGTCAACTTTTCTACTATCACCCTAAAAGAACCAAACTTGCGGAGACAAGATTTGAACCCGTGATCTCAAGATTATGAGCCTTGCGAGACACCAAACCGCTCTACCCCGCATTGAAGAGAAGAACTGAAAACAAATATACAAGATTGAATGCATAGCGTTTTGAAAACATGATTTTTTGTTTTTTATCATGCAAACGTGAATTTGAAGAATTCTGCTATTGCAAAACATCATTTGAAAAAGTTTTTTTTAAAAAGTAAAGTAATCCCAAACACCCTCTTAATATTAATGGTATTCGGTGTTCTACATTTATAAAAATGCAATATCCGACATCTCTTCAATTAAAGATTTGTTTGATTAATAGATTAAAATAAATGGATAATCCAAAACTTACTTGACATTATACAGGATTAGAAAACTACGAAAACCTAAAATCGAATCATTATTTCGGTTTAGAACCAGTTTAGTCCAAAATTGAAACGATACGAACTTAGAATTATAATTCTAAAAGTATGAATAAACATGACAATGTATTGTATCAAGTTATAAGAAAATATAAATCTGGTCTAGTTTAAGTTTTTTATAAAACTCTAATAAACTACACTAAAGATAGTTGGTATGAGTGTCGTTCTTTAGTTTTGTGTTTGAGGACTAAATTATTGACACCCATTAAAATTAAATTTAAAAGAAATTGCTGAGGCTAATACGAGAAATCAAAATACAAAGAATACTCTACGTTTTTTCAATCTTAAGGGTTCGAATTACTTTTTAATTTTCTCCAGAAATAACATACATTTTGTATGTATGTTGACAATAAATAATACAATTTATATGTCGACAGTAATTAGTACCGGCCATTTTGTAAATTTAGACGAATAATTCGGTTGATGATGTTCTCTTGGTTTTTGGGTTAAATTTTGTACAAGTTAATTTGCAACTCAACTATTTTCACCTTTTGTATGAAATTCAAAAGGTCCATTCTCCTTTTTATTTTTTTAACAGCAAAATTATATTAGTGGGCTGGGTCCGCAGTAACATCTATATAAGGCAGTACGCGAGCCCCAAGCCATGCGCCATAAGGGAGTAAACTCTCCTCCATTCTTCTACAGTCAAGTTTCTTTAAATATATTTGGCTGCCTGAATTTGAAGTTGTGCTTTCTTTTTTAATAAAAATTTGATGCCGATTTTTTTTTTAAAGAAGATTAATAATATTCTCAAATATGAAGAGTATGCCATCTATTTTGTTGTCAATAAATAGTACTTTACATATTTTAATTAAGATAAACATGTCTTTAGCGTAACAATATTTAGGCCTTAGTCCTAAGCATTCCCTTATCACATAATTAGTTTCAAAACCAAAGTCCTGAAGATCTCCTAAATGAACAAGAACTAATTTTTGCCTAAAATTATATTTTTCAGGCAGAGCCCAATAAATTTCTTAGTGTACATGTTTGAGTTTGGCATATCAAACAATAAGTTCTCAAGTAGTCAACTGCAAGGCCCTTGGAAGTTGGAAACCATCATATAAGTGACAAACTAAAATGTGGTTTTATCATGAACTTTCACCTGTTATATACAGACCAAAATTCAAAAAACAAAAAAAACCTAACAAATAATTAACCACTAGAACAAACATACAGTGGTTCCTTATAGCTGGACTCTTACAATTGTTTTGTTAAAAATAAGTCTTTTTCTAGGCTGTTAATTGCTATGGTTGGAAAAGCTTTAACCTAACAGACTCTATATAAACCCGCAAGGGGAAGAACATAAACCTGCTCATAATGCCATTCCAGAAGTCTGCTGCTCAAAGATTCTTTCCTCTGATAACAGTGCATACGTCTCACCAGAAGCCAAATAATGAAACATTACAACAATATCCGAGAACATATCGACCTGTATTTAAATTTTGTGTTAATAATTAGATTAAAATGCTAAGAAATTTAATCAGACAAAAGCACCTACAAAGAGAAGGAAAAGTGAAAAGCTAGAGATGGCAAGACGAGCAGATGAGGCAACAGGTTAAAACCTATTCACATAGAGAAAGGTCACTTTTAGTGCAGGTCAAAACGGACAGGGTACGGGCCAGTCAGCTTGAAATGTTAACACTTTTTGTCCACTTCTAAATTTTCTATTAATGCTAATTATAATTAAAAAAACAGTGTTATTAAAACAATTATCAAAACCTTTGAATGAAAAGGATTTAAAAAATTTTATATATTAGAAATAGACTTTGAGCAAATTTTAAACCTGTTTGACCAGTTCCTCTTTTAACTAAATTTTGTTATTTGATTCGTTTCAAATTAAACAAAACCTAAATCGACCCATTTTGAAGTAGGTGGGTCAAAACTATCACCTCTACATAAAGTTCTGTGACTTTTAAAGAGTGCAATGTATGTGCATATGGCAAGTCTAAAGAGGTTTTGTGATGAAACGAACAATACCAACAATAGAACAGACATTATACCATTAACTAAGCTGGGCTGGAAGAAGTGCCATTTCAATCTCTTGCAACGTTTTTCCTTTTGTTTCCACCACATTGTTCCTGACAAAGAAAAATCCCACCAAGCAAAAGCTCGCAAAAACCGTGTATAGAATCAGTGGCCCAAGTTGCTCCAGCATCCGCAAAAATAGCAAACCAACAAAGAAATTTATAACCTGTAACAAGTGCATAAGTGTCAAAGCAATTTAACCAATTGCAACCGATAATATATGAAATGAAATGTGTAGTGCAATAACCAAATATCAAAGTCTCAACAAGAATCGAGAAGCATAAAAGTATGAACCATTTGGAGATGAAAAAAACTATAGAATATATGATCACATACATACACACACACATATAGGGAGAAGTTCATTTGAAAACCGTTCTAATTGCGAGTACCGCAAGTACCATTTGTATCCACCATTAATGCTCATTAATAGAGATATTTTAGTCATTTATATATTTACCTAACCGTGAATTGCGTCCGGATGGATGAGTCGTTATTAGATTGACTTAATTTTCCCAAAATACCCCTCATTAATGAGCTAATCATTAGTCATTAATGAGCCGCCAAAACTAATAGTCATTGCTTTATTTTAATCAAGGGCCAAGATTGGTTCTCACGGTACTCGCAATAAGAATTGTTCTCAAATGAACCCTCCCCTGATTGTGTGTATATATATACACACATACATAATTACATATACATATATGGGAGGGTTATTGAAGGAATGAGATTTTAGATGAGAATTAGAAAACAAATCCTAGCCATCTATTTGATGTTGATCTATTAAAACTCACGGTCATAATCCACCCGTCAATTCATGGTTGGGTTATGAATAAAATGAAGGGCCAAATGTAGACCATCCGATCAAATCAAATGAAGGGTGATGATTAGGTCTCTCATTCTCACAATTATTTGCATTCTCAATTGAACCTCCCTCCCTCTCTCTCTCTCTCTCTCTCTCTATATATATATATATATATATATATAGGCAGGATCAAATGAGAAAATCTTTTAACGTGAGAACTTGGAGAACAGTTTATAGCTCTTGGATGATCTTTATTTAATGGCCGATATTAAACTTGGTTTAATTAAGCTATGTTGATTTTTAATTATTTGATTTAATTAAATGATTGGCCTATAAGTGTTCTCACCGTTATCTACTTAATATGTGTTCTCACCGGATCCCTCCTCTCTCTCTCATATATATATATATATATATATATATATATATATATATTAGGGAGAACACCTCTTAAGCAAAGAACCGTGAGAACACCTCTCATCCATTCATTTTATTAGACAAAAAAGGGTAAAAGGGGAAATTTATCCACCCCTAAAATTATGCAAGTCTTCAAAAGCTTCCCCAAATAGATTTTTTTTTATGCGTATCATTTTAAAATCAATATATCTTTTGAATGAATCATTATTTAATCACAAAAATTATACCATTGGATTTATCTTTTTATCATCTTTAATTTGATATCAGTGTCGGTATATTTCTGAAAAGTTCATAGATGCAAGATGCAAAAGGTAGATGCAACTCATCTGCATCTACCAAAAACACATGCAATGGCACACTTACTAAACATAAAATCACTTTGACAAGTGGATGTAGTGTGTGGATTCTGATGCAATATAGGGATGCAAATGCAATAAATAAATATGAAAGTGTTATAACATTATACAACTACACAAATCCAAAATAAAAAACCATCATATGACGCGCAACAAAACAAAAACATTTCTAATACCCTACTAAAAAAATACTTCAAGTCCAAAAATCAAGAGGCTAAAAGAAGATTTGATAACATACACACAAATATACTCATAACTAAAACCAATACATATATGTATACACACAAATTATAATACTTACGGAATTAAAGAAATTGTATCAAAACAATATCTTGAAATGAAACCACAAACCCCACATTCAAAAATAAAAATAAAAAAAGAAACCTACCTAGATTTGAAAATGTTATGGACATGGAAAGATGGAACAAAGAGGGTGAAAATTTTGAATGGTCCAAATTACCCTTTTTTGAGTATTATTATTTTTGGAAATAAAAAAACCATGAATTAATGTGGAGTTCACTAATTCTCTTTCCTCACCTCTTCCATTGATTTTAACACTTGTGTTGATCTTGTGAATAAGAGGATAAGTAGGAGGAAAAAGTAGGAGGATATATCACCTCTCGTATGTATGTATGTATATATATAGGGTGAGGTTCAAGGGAGAACCCTTTTAAGATGTACAACAGTGGGAACATGGGTAAACTTGTAATTTAGCATTTCTCCTTTACGTTCATGTTCACCCATAACTACCCAAAAGTCAAGTTTACATCCTAAATCTTAAAATCAAAATTATTTTATAATATTAACAATTTAAAGATTTGTATGCGTTGATGCATCAAATCACAAACACTTTTGTATGCATTAATACATCAGGTATGTAGTCAAACAAATGATCAAAAAACGTGGTAGTTTTTAAACATCCGACGAATGAAATCAAAGGTCCAAAAGAAATGTAACAATATGTAAACCTTCCAATCAATGAAATCAAAGGCCCAAAAGTGTTCTCTCTGTTCTCATTTGATCCTAAATTTATATAAATATATATATATATGGAAAAGTTCAAATGAGAACTGTTTTACGTGCAAGAACTGTTTGTAATATCATTAATGAATCATTAATAGTTGTATTTTGGTCATTTATATATTTTTCCTACAGTGAATTGCGTCTGGGTCAGCCGTCATTAATGTGCGCGGCTTGATTTGCCCAAAATACTCCTCAATAATACGTCATTAATGGGCCATTAATGAACTAATCATTAGTCATTAATGAGCCAATCATTAGCCGTCAAAATCATGGTTCTCGTAGTTCTTGTACGAAAAACAGTTGTCGATTGAACCCTCTCCTATATATATATTTCATATCATCAATCCATAGCTACGCAATCATAAATACTATAACACATTCCTATTACTCCCAAACATAAGAACTAAACTTAAATCATGTTATGTCCCATTCAAGTTTACAAGAGGCTACCTCTGCCCCCCATCACTCTTTTGTAGTTTTTGTAATCTTAACCACACATCTCCTTGACTTAACTCAAATCATTATGTAAACCTTCAAGTGCTGTAGTGCACCCACAAATCTAGAAGTTTTCACTTACTGCAATCACCTCAAAGTTCCATGACTTTTCCAATTTGCCAAATTGTATACAGGTTCTTTTTAAAGGATTTTTTTCCGGTCAGGGCTCGTCCTCGGGGCGCTGAGCCTTTTAGCTCAGATGTTAACGGTCTAACCGGTTTTAGCCATAGCCATTTCCTAAGCATCCCCTGACCAACCCTAATTAAAATCTAGTGGGAGTCGAACCATTAACCTCCCTTATGTTGAGTTAATCTCGACATTTCGAAGATTATTAGTAGTAGAAAACTATAGTTATATTATATTATGTATAAGGTAACACACACAGAATGAATGTGATTTCAGAAATAAAAATTGGAACTTTGGTACTATTTTGTGTTGTCTTTTGATCCTACAATTGGTGTCAGAGCTTTGGTTTACTACCAAAGAAAACAAGAAAGCCACACAAGAAATCAAAACCGTAGATTTCCAATCGGAAAGAACCACCATTAGAATCATTTGGTGTTCGATTGAAAATCAAACAAGGATACCAGGGCGGCCAAAATCTAAAAGAAAACTACCACCAGCCGGCACCCACGCCGGTAAAGGGGACTTATTTTGAATGGACGAAAGAGGCAACCATCGACTACCGCTATCCATGAAGAAACACCGATCGAAAATCAAGGGTTACTCGATTTGTCTACCACCGTAAGCGGCTCTAAAAAAAGGGCGTGTGCTTTTTCTTTCCCTTCCCAAATAAAAAGCTTAATTTTGTATACATATATCAAAATTATAAAATACTCATATAACCTTTTTGTTTAAAAAATTAATTTTGTTAAACAAAATATTAAAGAATTTTATTATAAATATTATAATCAAACAATGTTTTTTTGAAATTTTGTACTTATTATCATTTGTTATAAATCAAACAAAATTGTTTTTCATTTAAACAAATTTCTTTTATAAATTATATATATATTAAATCATGACGGGAAAGGACGACAAAAAAACATGGTTGACTAACCATTTAAAATGCCCGATATTTAAGTCAACAAACTACACCACATGAGCGATACAAATGCAGATTATTTTAGAAGCAAATACACTCTGGAAAATGATTGAACCAGAATCAACAATGCAAGTCGATAAAAAAAGGATAAAACCCTTATTGCATATCTTTACCAATCATTACCTTCTACATATTTCAAAACACAAGACTGAAAAGGCAGTTTGGGATGCTTTAAGAACAAGACATGTTGGTGTGAATAGTGTTCAACAAGCAAAATTGCAAACACTCAAGACGGAACTTGAGATGTTGCAAATGGAAGAAAATGAATCTATTGATTCATTTACTACAAAGTTGACGAGTATTATCAACAAAGCAGCAAGCTTGGGATTAACATATGAAGATTCTACTCTTGTACGGAAATTATTAAATGTCGTACCAGAAATATTCCTTCAAATTGTTGCATCCATCGAATAATACTCGGATTTAAACACTATGTCTTTAGATGAAGCAATCGGAAGCCTAAAGACATTTGAAGAAAGACTCAAGTATAAAAATGAAATATTTGTGGATATTAAAGAAGGTTTGATGTTCACACAACATGAAGATCGAGGCCAACCTTTCAGAGGACGTGGTTGTGGTAGATTTACCCACTCATGAGGATGAGGGAATAACTGATTCAGATCGGAAAGAAAGAACTGGGAACCCTCACAAAATAATTTCAAAAAGGAAGAACATGTGTCTTATGAAGAAGATACAAAGGACAAATCTCAAATCACATGCTACCGATGTCACAAACTTGGACTCTATGCCTATAAATGCCCAGACAAACGCAAGAATCAAGTCAGAGAACGGTCCAATATCATTGAAGAAGATTTGGAACCAATCTTACTTATGGAAACTATTACTGAGAGTGAAGAAACCGATTTCAAAATGACGCAAAGCAAAACTTTGATCGCCTGATACGATCAAGGCACAAATAACCGTATGATGCGGTTAACAACATGTGATGTGTAAAAAAATCCTGTGATTGGATCATAAATAAAGAAGATTTGTGAGAAACAACAACCATCAAAGACCAAGTAGAGTTATGTGAGACGACTGCACAAGATCAAGTGGAGTTATGTAACACCGAAAATCTAAAGCCATTTTTTTATTCGCTGCAGAAGCATAACTCATTGATTACCATAAATTTTCTCAAACATCCACATTATTACAAAAACAAAGTATCTGTTGTGTTACAAAGATAATTAAAACATGACTCGTCTTTTACAAAACAAATATCAGAGCGCTGGTCAAGCTTTCCTCTACACAAAAACCTCAGCTAAACAACTGTACTCACCGAACCTCCAAAACAGGTTCAACAGTGGGGAATTAGCACAAAGCTAAGTGATTGGAAGCTAAACCACAACAGCAAACAGCAACAATCAATACAAAAGCATGTAATCACATAAATTCAGAAGACCAGCGGTTCGGCGTAGAACCTTTCAACCATTTACGGGCCAAGGCAAAAGTTTACCGATAGCCCTCTGCCAATTGGCATAGTTAAATCCCTTCCGATACAACGCATGCATCAGAAGGTCTATAACTGCTCAACCAATAGTGAACGGGCCCAGCCTAATTCCAGGCATAGCTGACTTCTATCATATCACGATACTCGTTATCATCACACAAGCACATATCGGCTAAATAACACACAAGCAGTTATACAATCAACAATCAGACTAAACAGTCTATCAATCACAAATCACATGCATCACATCAATTATATCAATCATAACCTTTACCATCCATGAGTTTACATCCAGTCACCTCTGTTCTCTATCGCACTGCTTAGTTGTCTAATATTACTGAGTCTTCGCAGTTCCTAATAACATAACATACCGAAATCAGTCTCTGATTCATAAATATATATTTACATATATTTATATCTCTAATGTTCATAAAAAAACATGTTATATTCACATATTAAATAACACAACACAAGCAACACGAACAAATAACAAACAAAAGTCCACAAACTGAAAATCACTGGACGCGTCGCGTCCCACAAGCCGACGCGTCGCGTTAGGATAAAAGTCGGACAACCCCCAATGTCGGACCACCCAAGAGTCGGACCATCAAGAGTCAGATAGGCCTAAGTCGGACCAAGATGGGAACACGTCGCGTTCCCCCATTGGACGCGTCGTGTTCAGCGACTAACAGACCTGCAACTTTCTGTTTCCTGCTTCCGTTTCTTCCAGCCTCTTACCAATTCATATCAAACATAAACATAATTCTGGAAATCGATATCTAACCGTTCTAAACCATAATAAACTTCATATAACATATTTACAATCACCAAAAACACATCAAAACTCATTAAAGCTACAAAATCAAGAAAACCCATTTACTAAGTTCTTCATAAATCATCAATGGAATTCTTAAGCTTTTAACATGAAAAACCCAGCAACATATAACAAGGATTAACATAAACATGTACCAACCTTAGTCTTGAAATAACAATCACTAATCCTCAAATTCAAGATTTTAAGTTTGATAGTTTCTCAAGCTTTCTTAGTTTTCTTCACTTCAAAGAAAAGAACACACACACACACACTTTCTTACACATACAAGAATGAGGAGGTGACTATCTCATGTATATCCATATGTAGTTTAACTGTACACGTGCACCCACAAATCAATTGAATTAAGCATGAGGTGGTTTACTTAATCATAATTTAATTAATTAAACATAAGGTGTCACTTTAATTTAGATAAATACAATTCAATTAATTAGATTAAACATGATGAGGTGGCAATTGTTTATGATAATCTTAAATATTAGTGTACCATACTGCTTTCTAGCATACAGTTAATCCAATTAAGCAGTCAACCTTCATTACTTAACATACTTCGAGGTATTTTCTACAACCCTCGTTCAAAAACGAATTTATCTATCTTATAAATTCATGTGATATAATTATTTATTTTAATCACATAATTTAAATATATAAACACACATAAACACTCACCGTCAACCCGCTAACGACTAGCTCGGGTTTACGGCTGTTACAAGTTATGTGAGACGACTACACAAAGACCAAGTGGAGTTATGTGAGAAGACTACACAAAGAATGAAGATACAGTGGAGTTGTGTGATACTACTACACAAGGATTAAAGAAGACTGTGAAAAAGAATGTTGCGAGAACTCAAGAAAATGATAAAGACAATGCTACTTATACGAAAGAATGAAGAATCACAACCAAGCTACATGGGAGACAACTACTTGGTGTTAAAGATCTGCTATAAAACGATCGAGATTAAGGGGGTGAATGTTGAGTTAATCTCGACATTTTGAAGATTATTAGTAGTAGAAAACTATAGTTGTATTATATTATGTATTAGGTAACACACACTGACATGTAACCACCCTTTAGCCACCGGAAGGGAGGCTGCTGCCGCCGGTAACCGCCGGCCGGAACTACCAAATAACCGCCATTTTGTTGGTATATATATATATATATATATATATATATGTATGTATCGATATGTACAAAGAATGTATGTTATTTCAGAAATAAAGATTGGAACTTTGGTACTGTTGGTGTTGTTTTTTGATCCTACACCTTATGGAGCAAGTTTACCTCACGGGCCTCTATATTTCACCGTTTTGGAGACACTCTTCAATAAACTAACAGGATTACTAACTATAAATTCACAAATCATAATTCATAAATGACCGATCTCAATTATAAGCTTGAAACTATTTGTGATTTAAAGGTAGAACAAAACCTACATATTATAAGTTTTATTGTGATTCAAAGTGTAATACCCCAAACTTAGAAAAGAGTTATTTAAGTTTTAATAGATTATTTGAAGTTTTGAATCATTAAGAGTTCACTCATTAGGTCAAACTACAAGTTTAGTAAAAAAAAACTAAAAAGACAACTTCAGGAACATAAATTTTTAATAAAAGTAAGTTGTAAGTTGACAATGGGTACAAAATAGCTCACTAATAAGAGTTGCTTCAGATATAATCCAAACACCTTAACACATAATTAGGTGTGTGCGTGATTAGTGTTAATTCTCTCCATTTAGAGAGATGTTATAGAGAGACCAAAACACACACTAAGTGTGTGTTCTTGGTGAGAGAGAAAAATCTAGAGAGAGTAGAGAGAGAAAGTTTATAAAAAGAAGGGTCATTTAAGGATTAAGCTTATGCAAGTATTCTCTTGTGGATTATCAGTGATTAACATCAAGATTACCAAATTTTAGGCCAAGATTAAAGGTTAGTATTCTAAACCATGTTCTTGATAGAAAATCCTCAAATTTTTTTTATCCATTTTGAGGTTTAAATCACGGGGTTTTGAATCAAATCCTTGGAAACATGTTTACTAGTAAATCACCAAAGAAAACCATGTGAGATTTGGCCGAAATAGGATCGTAATCGGCCATGCAAGAACCCATTTTTGCTGCTGAGAAACATAGGAGTTTTATTGGCTGTTTTGGTCTCAAATTCTTTTTTTTGATCCGTATTTCTTGAATGTTTTTACACAGAAATGTTAGAAAAACAGTTACCAACAAGTTCAGAAGAAAACTTTATATCATAATGTAACGCCCCAATTTATAAAATTGATAATCATGTTCTAATACCCCATATGATAATTCACATCAAAAAGTTTACATTAAAAGCGGAAGCATATAAGTTTGAAAACCGGCTTGCTAAAAAGATACACACATATGTACTACCACACATTTGGAACAAAAGCTTGTCATTTACATAACCAGGCGTAAAGTGTTTCAAAAGGTTTATCAAAATTGTAGTCAAACAGGAGTTTTGCCCTTGTCCTTGCTGCGCCCTACGAAACATTTAACATAGTATCTGATAAGCTACGGGAGCTTAATGAATAAGCCAAACTGTAAATCATATAAACACGTGTATAAAATCACATATAGATAACACACATATATCAAGAACATGTCAGCCTCTGGTTCTAGACCCAGGGATGAGTCACATCACTGTATTAATTCTGAACCACTACTGCACATAGCAGTATGCTGATTAACACATATGAATAGTACATCAATGTATTATTATGTAATAACACAAGCTGCACATATGAAGAATAGTCTAGAAGACTCACCTTGTATCTAATTTAAGCTATAAGCCGTGTTTATCACTTGATAAGGTATCAAAACACGTTCCTACACATATAACATAACACATACAATTAAAAACACATTTTAAGCTAAAAATGAGGCCTACATGGGCCGTGTACCTTACACCCTACAGGACCGACAACCAAAATCACATGACCAAATTCGGTTGACCTACACAGGCCGTGTACCTCATATACTACACAACCATGTATGCCAACATGGCTTGTGACCGCCTTTGCCTCTACACGGGCCGTGTACCTCTATACGGGCCGTGTACACAACCGAGTTGAAGGCCCTGTTCTGGACAGACGTTGTTCTTGCTTCTTTTTCACCCAAAAATCACTTCTAATCAACTGTTAACATCTTGGGGGTGTTTTCTTACACCCCAAATAGCTTATAACATAGAAATAACAACAAGAAACACAAATAACATGATCTAAGCTTTGATTCATCCATTTGAATCATTTTAACCCATTAAATGCTTGAAACTAATAAAACCAATCATACCTTGGTGATTCTAAGATGGAGAGGATGATTAAATGATGCTAAAGTTGTTTTCTTGATCAAAATCACAAAGTGGAATGGAGGCAGTAGTGTGTACGTATGTATGTATGCTGAGAATGTGTTCTTGGTGGTTTGAAGGTCAAGAAGAACTCCCATATATATCTATATCTTTAGCATATTCACATAAATGGTTCCTTGACTTATTTACTTATATTTATGCGGTTTTAACCCCTAAGGTTTTATAAACACATCTAGTCTCATATGACAACTTAATACACATTTAATCACATATAAGTAACCCGGTACATATATAACACTTATGTATTTATTAATATTTAATTAAGACTAATCAAATCTGGGTGTTACACATAAAGCTGAAAAATGGACTAGATCTACCTCCAAAAATTTATTTTCGAGAGCTGTTTTACAAGTTACAACCCTGTTTCGGGAGCCATTTGTTAGCTAATTACAAGGTTTTAAGCAAGAATCTTTATACCAAAATGTTAAAAAATGGGTCTAGATCAAAACCCCACATTTTGTTTGATGAAAATTGGTCAATAATTGAAAATAAAATCGACCTTCTTCCTCTTTGGTATTGGCGGACGTCTAATTCAGCAAGCAGGAAAGAAAATCATTCTTTCTATTTTTTTATACTTATTAATGGGCTAACTATCTGGGTATTTAATTTTATAAGGCCCATGTGTAAAACAAGTAAGTTTGGTTAAATGTAAATTTATTAATGAAATTTTAAGTATAAAGTGTCTATAGAGATTTATGTTCGGAGTAATATATTTTTAGGAGATCATAACTCATCTTGAATACCTCGTGTAATTGAGTAAGCGGGACCGTAGGTGACTACTTGATCTTGTACTAATTGTAAGTAATGATTCATATTTTCTTGTATCGTATTAATGATGCACTTATATTAAATAGACTGGAAATTTATGTTATGGAATTTATGTTATGGAATTGCAAATATGAGTTGTATTGTATTATGTACAAAAATAAAGAGGTGTAAAGTACTTATGTGTCTAAAGTATAATGAGTATATATAATAAGAAAGTATTGTTCAAAGAGTATAAAGTAAGAACTAAGTTAATATATGAAGAGTATTAAAGTCTAAATGACATTGAAGATGAATTGCATGAGAAAATAAAGATTGGTATAATGTGGTAATGAGACTTGAATTATAATATGTGATAATCTAGATTCTTCTTCTCAATATAAAATCACCATTAGAAACAAGATCTAGGAAAAACCAATGGTTGGTGTTCTATGATGAATAAATATCTAGAAAAAATCAATGGTTGGTGTTCTATGATGAATAAAGATGTAGAAAAAATAAACACACTGTATAAACCTAAAAATCAACCGTTGATAGTCTTCGATTGTTGGTGTTCTTCGATGGTGAAGGCTATTGTAGACGCGGATCGAAGATGTTCAAGCAACGGTGATGGGCGATGGCACCGGTGAAGGCGGTGGTTGGTGCGACAATTGACGACCGACGACTAGAGGAGAAGGCGGTGGTTATCAATAGTTCCCGACGACGCTGAAGATCTTCTCCGGCGAACCCTTTACCGTGGAGCATGGTGGCTCCGTAGATGGCGGCGCCCGTGGATATGCGGGTTATCACAAAACGAAGCGGTTACGACGCCTCATAGCATATTTGCTCGTCGCCGGCAGCGGAGATCTACATCAGGAAGTGGTGGGGTCGGCGGTCGAATAGCATGTGGTTGGTGTTGCTCGCCAGTGGTGTCGCGGGGCGGCATTAGTCGGAGCGGATGGAGGTTCCGGACAGATAGGGGGCGGCGGTGGTTAAATATGGAGAGAATTAGGTTTGCATTTTGAATGGGGAAGAGGAATGGACGTGGGTCAGATCTAGAAGAGAGAGAGATGGAGAGATTTAAGGAAATGATTAAATATAATTTAAGTAAAAGTCTATTATACCCTTGATTTGATTTAAATTTTTACCTAGAATTTCATTTATTTACCAAAATACCATAATTAATCTCAATCATTGATTGATTGATCCTAAGGCTTATAATGTTTCTCGCACTTTTCGCAAATAAAATGTTTTTCGCATGAACCTCTCTCTCTCTCTCTCTCTCTATATATATATATATAT
>JAUEJL010059525.1:0-18761 GCA_032274825.1 Drosophyllum lusitanicum | reverse complement strand
AAGAGGTAATTTTATCTCTTATTCGTTAAGGGGTTTTAAGAGGTTTTCAGATCTTAATGAAAAGAAAAAACAAACAGTCCTTACATCTTAATACCTCTTATTGATTCAGATTAAGATGTATTAAGACATTTTCTAGAAAAACAAACGATCCCTTACTCTATTGTCCACAACGAGACTTGAATCCACAATCTCTTGGGATGGGGCACAAACCCTTTGGTTGGAAAGAATTAAATCAATGGTCCGAATGGAGCTATAAAAGACGGTGATGACAAGAAAGGTGACAAATATATATAAACAATGATGATACAAAACATCTTATAAAACATACCAATCAATGAGGGAAAAGAACATCGGTTCAGCATGCATTCATAAATGTGAGGATAAGTAATTTGTTCGGACACATTATACTACCATTGTCACATTGCATTTTAATTATTACCTTGGTACCAAAGGGTTTAGCGGTATCGGTGTTCTTGGTGCCCCACAAAGTTGTGGGTTCAAGACCCGTAGCAGATAAAATGATGTAGAATTAGGTTTAGGTTTACGGATTGTGTGTTCAACTGCTAAAAAAATTATTATCTTAATTCCATGTAGTTCTTCTTCATCGATCATATGACATTTTTAATAGGATTTTTTTGAATGAGAAAGTGGGGTCCTAAAGAGTTAAATTGGTTTTAATGTTTTAAAACTTATTCAAGAGGTTTTTAAGGAGATAAAAGAGAGGGAAGAAAAATGAAGGGGAAAAAAATGAAAAGAAAATGATTTGTTAGTGGTGCTGGTCTTCATAATATATCAAAGTTACATTAGGCTCATTCAAAAGCTCCTATCTGAAATCCCAATGATTGGCCTGAAAATAATATAGGGTTTACTTTAAAATGTATTAAACTATACATAGATTGTTATTGTGTGTATCCATATTTCAAAATTGTTTTTTAATATATCAAACTTTTCAAAAAGTGTTATTGTATGCACTATATGACATTTTGAGAAGGTTGTAGGTTAAACATTTTTTATTTATTTTTCAGTCCTATCATTATTGTTATGTTGTTAAGAACTCGTGAGATGATAAAGGGGTAATGAACACCATGGATGAAGATGAATAGAACTTATGAACAATCGAAAAACCCTAAAAATACCCCAAATTACAAATTTGTGATGAACAATCAATAAACCTTCTAATACCCTTAACAAACAAAATGGCAGAGCACGTTTATCTTTGTGGGTTTTGTTCGAACCCTTGTTAATCTTGCAATTGTTCAAATTTTGGTTTCTGATTCACAGTTCTTGTTTCACAATTTGGGTTCCTTCAACAATTATTCTTCTTGCAATTGTTCATTTGTTAGTATCCATCATCATCCACAAGAATCATACCATTGCATTTAAGAACAGATTCAGTCGATTGTTCAGATCTAGGTTTTGAATCAGATATGCACATTATGAACTTGCAAATCAAACTCAAAAACCCTTAAATTGATCAAACTCGTATTGATTAACGAATCTTGAATCGTTTTCTGAACAATCGCGAACCCTAAATTTGCTACAATCGAATAACAATCTTTATCCAAATATTTGAACAAGATCCAACTATAAATTTGCTTTTACAGATGAACAATCTTGGATATTGTTGAAAGAAAGTCTTAATAAATTGTTGATATGTTGCATATATGATTTGAAATTCAATTGTTTGATGATAAAGTAGACCAAATTAGTGGTCATATGCAAGAAAGAGATGATTTCTTATCAAGTAATTAGAAAATGCTATCGTGTAGTATCAGATAAATTTTTAATATGTTACTTTCAATATAGTTTTAAATATAGTGTACGCTCAAACAAACCACTTCTTATTTGTAATGAAAAAATGGTAACATCCGACTTTTGAGGTTAAACAACCAAACATAAAACTCAAAACGTAAAATTATTCCAGTGGTACTAATTTGTAACAAAGATCATACAAGTTTCAATATTAGAAGTTCAAATTATATGATTTTAAAAGTCAATTTGTATCTATCTTATACACAAGTGACAAGTGTAGTCAAGTAATAGGAAATATATTTAGAAATGATGGGAATTGAACAAGTAATATGAGAATGTGATATTTTAACGTTCAAATATGTCTTTGAGAGTGATATCCAATCCATCTTTTGTTAATTTTCTAGTTCCAAGCAATTGCACCTATTTACCAATTCAATTCACAGCTTTCTTAGTGGTCATTTTTACTTTAATATCACTTATATGAATTACTTAATTACTAACTACTAATAGATTAAACACTTACCATGATTTAAAAGTTAAAAAGTATTGACTTTCATTGTTTTATAAACATTATGAACCATACTCAAACAAAAATCAATTTTGCCATGCTTAAAATCTCAACATTTTAAACCATACTCAAACTAGAATGTGGAGTAGTCGTTAAACTTCCATGCCTTACATGGTAACTAGCTTAGTGGTATCGGGGATAGTTTAGGTTTGGTATTGCTCATGGCCTAGGATCATGGATTCAAATCCCGTCATGAACAAATTCAGGGTAGATCAGGAGCCGTTCAAAAAAAACAATCTCAACATTTGTGACCAAGATTTTTCGTTTAGGCGCAACTAAAAGATTTTGGGTTAGGTTTTGTGATTTGGATTTTTTTTTCGTTTCTACAACCAAACGGTTTTGGTATGGGTTTTACTTTGGAAGTAGTTTTTGATTAATACATTTATGCGACCGTTGTTAATTCATAAACAATTTATGTGTGGGTGTTTAACTGGATTCGATGTAACATTAAGACCATTCGTAGTCATGACATGTATAACTATTGTCACATTAGCTTTTCAGCCTATAATATAGTCATGACTAAACAGATCATGACATGCATGACAAACCTCAACATCATTACCACTACCATTACTGGACCCATAAAATAATAATTTAGATTAATATGATTGGTTGAAAAAAGAAAAAATGAAAATGAAAACGAGCTAGGCGGTTGTCACCGGACTAACGAGCCTCCGGATGACGAACAAATTGACAAAGACACGTAGTAGGTGACGAGTCATGACGGATCAAATTGTTGAGTAATGTCCCGCATCGAACGAAAAAGTGAACTTGTAATATGTTTAGTAAGGGTCATGAGCTACTCTAATAATAATCAATTGGTTTTAAGTTGAAACCCCACAAACTTACATAGTATTAGAGCAAGTTTCACCCGTGGTTAGTTAAGGGCCACACGTACTCTACATAACCCATAAGTATCCATGTGTCAGGTGCAAAAAAAAAATTGTAAGATACGAGATATGTTAAGATGTTTGAAAAATAATTCAGTTATTTTAAAAATTTTAACATGTTTCCGTTAATTTTAACGAAGTGAATGACTAAAATTTTAACTTTTCAAATTCAAAATAGAGGTTGCGAATATAATTAATGAAATTAAGAAACTAAAGATAATATGAGCGATACCAAATGTAGTTTACATTACACAAAAAAAGTAAATGAAAAAGAATTAAAAAAGCGATCCCAAATAGGAGTGTAATCGATTCAAGCCAAATCCGAGCTCGAAGTTCAACTGAGTATCTAATTTCAAGTTTGAGTTGGACTTGATGAACAATAAAAAACTCTTCACTCTTGAGCTTAACTGAACTTAAAACAATTGTAAACTTCTTTTTAAACACCATTACATGACTAGATGTTATTCACTATTATATTATGTAGGTTATTGATTTATAAAGAGGTATAAATGTAATTTAATGTAAGTTTAATTAGGCCCGTAATCTTGACGAGCGCAGTAATTTGAAACTCGGACTTAGCTTGAGAAGCTCAAGCTCAAACCATACTTTGAACACCGGACACACGGCAAATATGATGGCAAATCCACGTCGTAACGTAACCCTTGGAACAAGTTGAAGGCTTTTTAAAGTTCTTTCACTTTGGTCGCTTGAAAAACTCTGTATATGCAGCAGAGCGAATCTCTAAGCTTTGCCGAGCCTGTGAAAATGGAAAAACCCAACAAAAAGCAAGTGCTTCTCTTCTACTGTGTGGAATCTCAAGAACTTGCTCGCAAAATTTCTGATCAATCTGACCTCATTCAGCTCCAATCCATCAACTGGAGGTTTCCTCTCACCCCTTCTGATCAAAATCGTTACTGCAATCTTGTATGCAAATTAGACATTCAATCTATTGTTTGTCGGCGTGTTTATTATATGGGTATATTTGCAGCTTTGTTCTTAAGAAAATAAAAAGATTCAGATTGCTCGAAAAGGTGATAAATTTTGTATCTTTGCTTGCTCACTGAGGAATGGCAGGGTCGTTTGAGAACGATATTGTTTATGTAGATCTTATACTTGAACCATAACTGCCGTAGGGTTTAGGGTTAGGGTTTAACCAAGATGCTTATTACTGTTTGTGAAAAAACTCAACGTCGATGAAAACCCTAATAATGTAATGTAATTTCTGAAGTATATAAAAGAGGGTGTTTGGCATTGTGATTTGGAAGTGATCATAGATTCTTGTGTTCTTCAAGGTGCTTATAATCAGTTTATAGTGTTTGGTATACTGAAACTAATTCTGATTATTTGATTGTTTAATGGTCAAATAATCAGTTATGGATAATTACATTTTGCAAAAGACTCAAATAGCAGATTTTCATATGATCGACAATTTTATACAGAATCACATCCAAATTCCAAACAGTAACCCACAACCCGTTTTGTTACATCTGATTATCTGATTCTAATTAATTAATATCACATAATTATCTGAGGGTTTCTGTAACATCTTCCACTTCTACGGCATGATTTCTGATCTTACAGTAGAATGAGAGGTCGCATACAATCTTTTTGTTGCTTTCTTGAGATAAGTTGTTACATCCCACAATTAAACATAGTCTATGGTGATAGTTTAGTAATTGGGTGTACTCCTTTATATGAAGCTTCAACCCTCAATTTTTACCATGTTCCTTTTATTACAGATACTCTCTTTTTTATGAAGTTATGTAGACCTGAATACCTGATCATTATTGTTTAAGCATAATATTGACTTTCTGTTCTATTTTTTAGGAGTTTTGATGATGGATTTCCTAACTTATTCATAAACAATGCAAAAGATATCAGAGGCCAGCATGTTGCTTTTCTTGCATCTTTCAGCTCCCCAGCTGTCATTTTTGAGCAGCTTTCTGTAATATTTGCACTCCCGAGGCTTTTTGTTGCTTCTTTTACATTGGTTTTGCCTTTCTTTCCAACCGGTTCTTTTGAAAGAATGGAAGAAGAAGGAGATGTAGCAACTGCATTTACTATGGCAAGAATATTATCAAATATTCCTGTATCTAGAGGTGGTCCCACAAGCTTAGTTATTTATGACATACATGCTCTGCAGGTTGTTTCTTTAAATCAGAAAATGCTTTATGTTTTATATTGATTATATGCCGAAGTTTATAAAAACTTTGTATCTTTGCAGGAAAGATTTTACTTCAGTGACCATGTTTTGCCTTGTTTTGAAACTGGGATGCCTCTCTTGAAGCAACGTCTTCACCAACTTCCCGATGCTGATAATGTTAGCACTTATACATAATATGTGTGTGCAACTGTGCGTGTGTGGCTGTGTGCTCGGGCAGCATGGGCATTGAATGCGTGCTTGTGTGTGTGTTATTATCATTTTTGGTCCTTTTATGCATTAATGTCTTTAGTAATAAGGATTCGTCAAAGACTCCAAAAGATAACCATCTGGTTATATCAACTTCAAACCTCTGAAACACATTCATGAGCTCTTACAGAGCGTTTCATTTCATTTGATTATTCAACTCACATAACCACATAATCTGCATCTAATATCGTATATCGCTCTTTAGGTTGTGATCGCCTTTCCAGATGATGGAGCTTGGAAGCGATTCCACAAACTGTTGGATCACTTTCCCACAGTGAGCTTAACTTTTATGTTGGAAAATTTAGCAAATTTAAATCCCTTTCATATCGGAAATGTGATTATTGGCAAATAACAGGTGGTTTGTGCAAAAGTTCGTGAGGGTGATAAAAGGATAGTCCGGTTGAAAGAGGGTGATCCTGTTGGTCGCCATGTAGTAATTGTCGATGATTTGGTGCAATCTGGGGGCACTTTAATTGAATGTCAGGTACCTTAATAATTAAATGTCTTGTAAAATTATTTAATCACTTAACTTCTTTGTTGTTACAAGTTTTTGAATGTGTACAATTATCTTGAGTAATACACAAGATGGCTACTGAAATCACTACCATCCCTATGAAATGATCACAAAGTAATTTAAGCTTAATTTTCCCGATAAAGGAAAGTTAGGAAACATTTTGAGGAATTGGGACATCAGAAGATAGACATGTTTCTATTTTTGTCATGCAGAAAGTTTTAGCAGCTCATGGAGCGAACAAAGTCAGTGCTTATGTTACTCATGCAGTGTTCCCTAAAAAATCTTGGGAGAGATTTTTACACAGAGATGGTGGTAAGATCCTGAGCTCTCTCTCTCTTTCAAGACTCAACCATAATCATACATTTTTGTTAGAGGTGGCACGATGGGCGGGTCGATGGGTTGCATAATGAATCAAAACGTGTTTGGGTTGAAATGGACCTGATTGGGTTGTGTTGAGCCACAATCATATTTTTTGTCCATTTCCTTTTTGTAAATGATGGGTGCTTATTTTTTTACCAACATTTTTAGAATTATAATCACATAACATAGACTTTGGGCGACTTTCATATTGTTTGACCCATTCCCCTTTGTAAGTTTTATTTCAATTGATTTGACCAGTTTGAGATAAAGTCATAAAACACAACCAAAATCAACCAATTCATAACTCAACGGGTTGGAATAGCTACTTGTATTATAAGAGTAAGAAGATCTAACATAAATTTATACTTGTGAGTTCAGAAAACTCAAAGAAGGCGTTTGAGTACTTTTGGATTACAGACTCGTGTGCTAATACGGTTAAAGATATTGCAAACAAAGCTCCATTTGAAGTCCTAAGTCTGGCTGGATCAATTGCAGATGCACTTCAAATATGATCATGCATACCGAGGTATTTTAATTTAAACGCGAATCTTCACTTGGCGTACCATTACCCGAGAATCCGAGTTTTTCGAATAAGAATGTCATGTGACGTTTTTTATATCTTGTACCTGTTTTGGCGACATATAATAGTGTAATGTGCAATGTGTCTTACGTTTGGGGAAAAGTGAATAGGGTACCTGAGAATGAAAATGGGGCAATCTCTAAATATAAATGAAAAGCTAATTTGGATAGTCTCTACCTCTCTATATTATACAATCTTAATCCTCCGTATCGGTAAAATTAAATCTTAGCCATTACTTTAAATTGAAAATTCAGTTTTTTTTTACTTTTAAAAGTCAAAGTTCTTTAATTTGAATAATCAAAATTATTATTAATAATTTCATGTATGCCATTCTTCAAGCCTAAAATATCGTATTTTTCCATCCTAATTTATAAATATCATATATAACTCTTATAACATTTCAAAATATTATATTTAACTAAATTCTTAGTTTTATTATTTTAAAATTTTTATAATCGTTTTAAATTTTTTTTAAATATAACTAATATATATTTGACCTTATTGTTTATTTTTGTGGCTATAATAATCTATGATTTGTACATGAAGGGGGTGTTTGGGTAACTTATTTTTTTGAGCTTTAAGTTTATTAGTGAAAGAAGTGTTTGAATTAATTTATTGTGACTTATAAGTTAATAAGCTCATTTTAAAAAAGTGTTTGGCTTAGCTTATTATTGTAAAATGACTAAAAAAGACGTGTTTATATTTGAGGAAGAGAAGTGTTAAGAAAAGGGAGAAAGATAAGGGTATATATGTAAATGTACAAAGATAAGTCCATGTGAAGAGAAAAAGTTATCTTCTTTTGGCTTATCAAAATTGGTTTATTTTTACTAAAGATAAGCTCATAAGCTTAAGCTAATAAACTAAGTCAAATATTAAATTTTCTATAAGCTAGTAAGCTAAAAGACCCATAAAATAAAAACAAACACCTTCGAAATACAATCACGTTTCTTTGTATTATGAAACCACATTTTTGCCATCACGTTTGCCCTTTCGTGTCACGCTTGCATCGTTAGTCTTGGTGTTGACATCATTTGTTGCCATTTTTTAAATTCTCATTTCTTTTGCGTTTTATAATTATTTAATATTTTTTATTAATATTTATCATTTATTACCAATTCGTGTATCACACGAATATTTCATCTAGTTGGACTATATACAAATAGGTAATTTCGTTATTGTTATGGGAAAACGTAATATAAGAAGTGACCGAGTAATGTTTTTCTTGTTCACGGGGGTTGATCGAGAAGTTTATTTATGTTCGTTTATCGATTAAATGAACAAACTTAAACAAGAGATATATATCCGATTTATTAACTTGATGAACATGAACAAAACATTTACACTCTTTCCATCTACATTCGAGTAAAGGTTTTATGATCATATATGCTACTCGCCTAATCATAGTAACCATGATTCGTCAAACTTTAATTAGTCACAAAGTACTAATACTCTCTACGCCAACATTGAAGATTTTACCATCCTTGAGTCATTAGAGCATGAGCAGTGGTTACCCTGGATGACAACTATGGTCGTGGTGAGCCCCAAACAGTGGTCAGTATCGAGAATATTTCTTCTTTCTTTTTAACGTTTCAACGGTGGGCAAAAATATAAAATGGTCTGCCATGGCATTCAGGGTGGAATGACTAGTTATGGTGCTCCTCATACTGATATAATGAACTATTGACTAGTTATGTGGATGGCACAACTACAACCCTCGTGTCATCAATGAGCCGTCCATTGCGGTCATGACATGCATGCTTCGGTTTTTTTAGTTGTGATTGTGACCTAGGTTTTGGTTTTAGAGGATGACATGATAAGGGTGTTTTAATTACAAATCAATTATTCTAAGATGAGGCTTTATTTGATTTCTCTCACTATATTTCTATATTATTATTGTTTTCTAACTACACAACACATGGATTTACTCTCTATGTTTGAATCAAAATGTTGCTCAACTAAATTTCTATTAATATATGTTGGGTAAAGTTTCAAGACAGAACATCCTTCTTACGGAGTATGGTTTTAAAAATCTAGAAAATTGACAAAATTACTTTATTTTTAATTGCAAATAACATAAAAACAATAACTTTTAAATTATATTAAAAAACGGGTATAAAAAATAATAGATGTATATGTTCTTCCTGAAAATATGTTCTCCATGAACTATAAAAAAAACTTCAAGGTATTACAATCCACCTCACTTGTTAAAAAAAAAAAAACAAGAAGAATATGACCTCTCAAATTCATACATGTAAAATCTTACATTTTTTTATAGTTCAATTTCACAATCATTCGGACATATATAGTAATCTTCAGGATAGGTAACCGCTTATTAACTCCAACATTACACAAACAATTTTCTGATATTGCTAGCAAGATGTTAGAAATTACACATGACCCATACAAAAACTTTAAACAGTGACTTGAAAAACCGATAACTCTTACAAGTCAACAAGCTAAGATATAGGTCAACTAATTAAGTTATGTCCATGAGTAGATATGAGAATCTTGATTTGCCTTATAATATTGTTTGTAAGTTTGTTAAGTTTCAACTAAAAACCAACATTTGACAATGAGTATAGAAACTCATAACCCTAATTAAGCACATTACAAAGTTGTACTTATCTGATGTGGAACAATACTCAATAATATATAACGGTAGTCATATACAGGGAGATATTATGGTATGCGTGAATTATACGTACCCATGCACCTTTACCTGCTCGATCTTCAACTTGACATCTCGGTTTCGGAACATTATCCTTTTTAAGTCATCATGAAAAACTCAATCTTAACTAATAGAGACACAATCACAACCATGTTCAAGCTTCAGATGCATATACATCCAGGTTTATTTAACGTTTAGAAACTTCACATTGTACCTCGTTTTCTATATATACCTAAAATTATATGTGTCAGGATTAATAATCAAACTCAAGTAAACTATATTTAAAGGGATATAGCTAGAAGAAGGAAACTGTCAAGTGTCCCTCTAAGGTCCTCCAAACACTTCACTAGGATATTGTTTCAATTTTTACTTCCTAATCAAGTGTTTGGGGGAACTCTAAGTGTTACTTGATGCTACAACTCTTGGACATCACATGATATAACATGTAGCAAGTGATACAAGTATGCTAGCATATGAAACTGTGCTTAGCTAGCAATCTTTGCTTTACATAACAGTTTTATTCTTTTAGCCAAAACTCATCTATTATGATCAACAGCTACATTAGCATGACCTATAAAAAATAGAAAGAAAAATGCTTGCCATCAACATCACCCGAACAATAAACAACACTGGATGACGAGCCATGACTAACATAGCAGAATAGAAACTGAGCTTGACAAGCTCGTCATCACACTATTCCATCCGCTCTAATGACATAGAGCGTATATAAAGTTATACACACATTAAAAAGTTATACATAAAAAAAGCCTACACAAGTAACCACCATCATACATTCATATAAACCTTTTGTAATAAAAAAATCTGGTGTTTTTAGTGCCAGAAAGTTGCAAGTGTAACACATATTTTGCAACAACGCTTTTGGTGTTGGAAAACACAAGAAATGAAACCTTAGTCGTCTTTTTGATATTTCTCACAGGTACAGTAGCTATGCAAGTAACAGATACAAAAGAAATCAGAAACCAGGAAACCCTTTGCCTTGATAAATGTATCATATGAGCTGACCTTTTGGTCTTTTAGGGTTGCCAACCAAGTGAACCAATGAAGATGATTAATGACATAGTGCAGCCTAATCACAACAGAACCAGAAGCCTCCATGTCAAACCGAAAAAGCTAAATTCACTGAGAAATAGAAAAGAAAAATCTTTCTACATTTCTACTTAATGAGCTACAAAGACAAACAGAGACTGTTCCTGCAAGGCTTCATGGTGAAAACTGATAGAAGCTTCAGAGGTTGAAATGTGAAATTATAGCGTGTCAATTCTCACAGGATCAACGCAGTACACATTCTTTTACAAAGGAACGACCACCTGAACTGCAAGAGTCAAATTTAAAACAATACATGTCAAAACAGTAAAAATAATAATTAGTTTCAGGTCCGGATCAGTTGGAAAGGGACTACCTGCAAACACTTAATTGTCAGTTTTTATATATTTTCTAAATATATAAGTGCATTAATTATGGTAAAAAAAAACACTAGTATTATAATAATAATCTATATGTTTCAATAAAACTATCTAGGACTTCAGGGCTTCAGTTTTTATATTTTTTAATTTGGTGCATTTGACCTGATTTGAAATAAAATTCATTGACTCTATGGGTCAAAAGCACCATCGCTAGGTTATATTAGCACAAAAGGAGGTTCTAGAGACTATTTACAACGAGTAACTCACGCATATTCAAGATGAATGTTCATGAACCGAGCGTTCTCTTTGCTTTGTGTTAATGTAACAGATCCATCAATAACCTGATCCTGCTCAATATCTATTGGATCGTAGAAGTATATCATCGTCTGCCAAAAAGAAGAATATTTTAATCATACAAAGAATGGCAAAATCCAAACCAAGTAGCAGAATTAGAGGTGACCATTGCAACCCATCCATCTATTACAAACAAGCAGATTTCTAACAGGCCAAATGGAAAACTTCTAATTTTTTTTAAAAAAAAGCTAACAAGGAAACAGGTGCAAAGTTGTTTAAGATTTACATATTGTAAGAACATAGTTTCTTTAGTCATATTTAACGCAATTATTACTTGTATAGGAAAAACAGATAAAGAAGTGTTTTGGGTCTACCCGACCGAACCTGTGCAACAAAATTTAACCATTTTGACCCATGATTCTACCCATCCATTATGTCATGTTGTGACCTCCAACCACAAAAGTGTACCTGTTGCCAATGTGTAGGAGGATCCTCGGGCGCAGTGGAGAGAACAAGTGCTTCATCGGGATTGGCCCGCTTCCTTCGAGAAGGATTTGTTTTGGTAGGCTCATCAACTGAAGATGGTGCATCATTATTATCGGGCACACTAAACTCGACATCAAACCAGAACGCAAACCCATGGAAAGGAGCTGAAATCAAAGAGAATTAAACTGCCATCATATTAAGGTACCAAGATAAAAACACCTTCAAGTGCCCAGCAAATACATAAAGTAACATACCATATTGTAGTATTGTGTATGAATGTATAGTTCACATTTGGTAAGATTACATATGTATATTGCATGATGCATAGACCATAGGGATGTTTTTGAAGTACAGGGCTACAGGCTAAATTTTTCATGAAAGGGACTTACCTCGCATCATAGATTGAAATTTGAAGCTTGTTGTGACAGATTCCAACTCTTTTATTGTGATTGTATAGCAATCCACATGCTTTACCTGTTTCCAGCAAAAACAAAATTGCAAATAAATAGGGCAGAGAAAGCTTACTACAGATCTTTTATCATTGAAAATAGGTTGTGTTATGAAAGAAAACATATGAAAAGAAACTAACCACATGCGGCCATGTAAGAACATTTTCTCCACTGATTGTCTCCACAGCTGGCTCTTCAAACGCACACTGTTTTGCCAGTGGTAATATTGGAGACACTGCAATAAACCAAATATACAATTTACAAGATGCATGAAACCCATGTAATACTGATTAAACTACAAAGTATTGTGAGAAAGACACAAATGTTATGAGAAAACCTTTTGGTCAGAAAAACTAGAATAAGATAAGACACTAATTTTTTGAGAAAACCTTTTGGTATGTTTAATTTAGATTATCTATTTACTCACTGTCAATCCCATAGACATTGCGCCAAAAATCTATACTTTCTGCATATCTATCAGGATGTGTAACAGGGGCCATGTATAGCTGCAGGAAATACAAAAAACAGAAGTTAAATTTCATGAATGTCGAATCAACTGTATTGTTTAACAGTGAAAGATGTCGAAAATAATAAAGAAATAAGAAAGTATACCACTGCATTTGAAGGAAGAATCAGACCATCAGGTCTTAACCAGCGATCTCTGGCAATAATAACACTCCCAAGCATGCTCTATGAATACAGCAAAATATAATTTATAATACAAAAGAGAAACTTGGGAATTATATAATAAAGACAAAATAGTTACCTCGTATAGAAGCATATAACCCATCCACTCAGAAATTATAACATCAACCTCTTCATCAATTTGAACATCCTGCATGCAAACAATAAAAATGTCATTAAAAGACTTGATGATTCATTTTTTACCTTCTGGTTCAATTCCCATAAACTATTTTTCTCGCCTAAGTATTGATGGATACTGAAGATAACTTGGATTAACAAAATCTAAGAAATTATATAGCAGTATAGCACTCTCCAGAATAATACTACTACTAGGAAAATAGAATAAATGTATCAGAATTTAAGTACAAGAACCAGCTTGTGTTGTTTAAGAAAATCAACCTCAACACGTCCATGTAGAACAATGATTCTGTCAGATAAGTTATTTGCCTTCACAACTTCATTTGCCTGGTTCAAAATTTCAGTGAAACAACATTAAATTAACAGATGAACTTTCATGGTTTTTGCCAAGACACATAATTCTCAGTCATAGTATGTGAGTGTGTGCATGTAGGTAAGGAGGTATGTACATATGTAGGTATGCATATCCACACACATATAAGCAATCCCATCACGAGGTTAAGAAAACAACAAACCTGCAGCGCTATCTCACTGGCATCCACTGCATAGACCTGGTAAAGATAAAATTAAAGCAGGTAGAAGAGCCTTAGAAAGCTGACTGGTTTGTTGAATTGCAAAAGCCTTAGAAAGATACAGTGAGAAACTGAGAATCAACAATGAATAAATAAAAGGTAAGAACCAAAATATATACTATTTAAATTCTCTTACTCGTTTTGCACCTGCTTGAGCACAAAATATTGAGAGAATGCCAGTGCCACAGCCAACATCTACAACAACCTATGATACAAGCAACTGCAATAATTATTATGAACTAAAAGATAAAGAAAAAAATCGAAAAGAAGACTACCTTCGTATCATTGTTAAACACAGACAATAGTCAAGACTACTTCCACATCCGTAATACAGTTAACACCGTGATAAATTGTGGAATAAGATAGCTTGGAATGAATTATGCAGGTTTTTTTTTTCTGACTTTGATGTGACAAAAAAGGAATTCTCAATAAAGATATCACTAGAGAAGGCATACCCACTGCAAGATCAATTCCATTTTCTCACTGATGGTATGGTGTTTTTAGTTTTCTTTTGAAGCAATTTGGTACTTAAAATTAGTGGAGAATAATGATATAAAACCTACTAAACAAAGATAATCATGAATTGCAAAATCCTTGACCTAGCACCCAATACCTTTGTTTTTTACTTACCATGGAAGTAATTTCTTATTTCAGACGATGTATAGCATATGCACTAAAAAAGTTGGTTCTATGAAAGCAGATTTGTATTATGATGTATTAAAAAATAGTAGGGAGTTAAAAGAGTATGCATTTCTATGACCATGTAATAGTCCCCCACCCCCCAAATCCCGGAAAAAGAAACACCCTCATCGGGAAATAAAATAAAAAACATGATCAGAGTTCCCAGAAAATTATAATAAATGAGTTTAGGGGGTACTCATCACACCTAGATGGAAGGAACCAAGAATGGGTTCACCTGAATGATAGGTCTTATATGTAAACTAGAAATTAATCAAGTTATGGTTTGGAATTACCTTAAATTAACAAGAGAAAGATTACCCGAGGGTTGTTTATAGCCTAAAAACGACCTGATATGCAGAAAAAGAAAAAGAAAGAAAGAGCATACACAGACCACACCAGTCAAGTCTACTTTAATTGTATGTAAAGACGTGGCTATTTCAAAACATTATGTGCAAGACAGGATATAACTGAGCAATTTATATAGTAAGTTATGTCTTAATTGGATAGAAGATAAGCATATATAAGATGATTCAAACAATTAAGAAGGAAATTTTGTTCAGTCTCTCGTATCTCCAACTCAAATACAAGAACCATGGGCTATTTTGGCATGGTTGTCTAGATAAGAATGTTATATATAGTATTTTCCTATTGCAAGTCACATGATTTAGCCAACATAACTCATTCATGTTTAGAGAAAACACACATAAACAGGTCAAAAGATTACATGGATCATGAACGTCCACCGGTAGTATGTTGGAATTTTAATTGTCAGACTGAGCTCCTAGAAACATTGCCATTTCAAATGGTGCAAGTAATATGTTGGAATTTTAATTGTCAAATGTCATTTTTATGATAATTATTATTATTATGTAACATAAGTACTTATGATATGTATGTATAAACACTAGTGTATACTTGGCTGAATTTGTGTGTGTATGTGGCGGGAATAAACCGCCGGCAGTTGGCGCCAAACCGGCACCACCAGCGGCCGCCATCAGGTTAACCGCCACCACCAGCCATCTATAAATAGGGGTGTTTGTCTTGTTAAAATATAATCTGAAATTTCAGCGGGAAATCTATATATATCCGATTATACTTCCCTGTTTATATTTCTTATATCATTATCATCATCATGCCCACATCAAAATTGCATACCTCTCAAAATCCTTACCGACACCCTAAAACTCAAACATAATATGCATAATATGATCCAAATGACTATTGATAAACAAACAGGAATACAAAACCAATCTGCTTTGGAGAGGCAATTGTCTATCCAGAACGACCTACCTTTCAGAGGAAAGTTCTCTGCAGTGATGCTTACTTAATCCTAGTTCAATAATATAATCTAGCATTCTAAACTACAGATCACAATCCTTATTTTCATCATGGAAATACTATATTGCCTATTTTGATCACGAAATATCATTGTTGCCTGTTAAACGAATTTACAGTTGTAACCAGACTGTATCACTGTAACAATGCATCAGCTAGCTAACTTGTAAGAATTAATCAACCCATCAAAGTTGAATTTATATTACTACAAGAAATATGTGCAATGAACCCGTGAACATATAAAATGTGTAAACCATACGCCTTCTTGAATTTTCACTATATCCATAGCCAAAATCATGAAGCAAACTCCCATCCTAGAATCACTAGTAAGGCTCATAATAACTTATTCAAAAATTAATCAATAATATAAAGAAGAAGACGAACAGAAACAACCAAAATGGAATAACAAAACCTTTTGGAAAGAAATTTTTTTACTTTATCACAGAACCTAAACATTAAAAAACTACAGGTCTACACATAAATTTTTCAAAAGCGAAGGACAAAACTATTATCTTACATTACTCCGGATCCTACATTTACTATTAACATTAGTCTGTATATAAAAGACAAACATCAAACCTGAAAGTCAAACAAGACAGATGGCCAACCCAGAAAGAAACTTGCAATAGAAACCATGATACTGTGAACAGTATGGTTCTACGAAAGTATGTCTGTATAAAATGGCCAAAAACATCAAACCCTAAGACATAATGTAAACAATGCTACATACTTATTATATGTCTTCAACATGCACTATACTGATTAGCTAAAAAAATACCATACATTCTACAAACTGACAAGTTCTTTGCACAACTTACACTAATAATATTAATTTAATACAAAACCTTGAATATTTTCTTACTTTGCCTTCAATATGACTGCGATGTTGTAAAATGGCCATTCTGTAAGTTTCTGTCCGCACACGATCCTGCAGAACTAAAATAATTAGCCTGCAGTATAAAGACCAAGTGGAAGTACACACATATGGAAATGTAAATACCAAAGAGTGAGACTCATTGAGGAGATTAATTACAGTTGGAACTTGGAAGAATCATAACTGAAATGATATAACCTACCTCTACATAATCAAATTCAACAAACTAAGTACAGAAACTTGCTGAAATCCCCATACCCAGAAAGTCAATTCTAGTCCTTTAAAAAAAAGAAACAAAGTTCTCATGGTATACTAATATTCGTTTGATATTCTGATCAGATTGCTATATTGATCATAATCACATTCCAGTTGCATGATTTAAGGGCTGTTTGATATGCAATACGGGTAAAGAAAACATTGTCTAACTTCCTGTAACTCATTACTAAATTGTGATTGTTGTTCCAAATATGTTTGCAAGGTTTCAACTAAATATCAATGACCAAGACTTAATCAAGCAGTGAAGAGTGCTGTTCACCAACCGATGTTTTTTATATATAGAAGATAGTTTGTCCGCTATTTGGATGATTTAATTAAACTAAAAACTCTATTGAACTTTGGAAGGCATGTCTCAAATGTAAGTACTCACAGTCTCGAGACTTTCCTCAGGATTGAGATGTGATATGTGACAACATGTGGAATTTTAAGGCAGTCTTAGTGAGTCCTTTCAATCTACTGTTTCTGAATGATAAGATTTAATTACAAGATCAGACAGCCAAGATGAGAAGAGTCAGAAGACCCTTAATGTGGTATGGTCAGATATCCACAAATCTTGCATATTTCTGGTGAATCAGAACATCATATGAAACTGGAAGTGTAATCTTTCAAAATGAAATGGGGTTCTGGACATCTTGTATGTCTTGTCCTTACATCTTTTGTAGGCAAACAACAGAAAATTGTCATAGTAGTTATATATTTCATCCAGCTATATACATAATTCAAAAAAATTCAAATTCTTACTTATTATCTCGGTCATATATTACTCACACTGTTTTTGTTCACTTCATAGTAGTTATATGCTTCTATCAACTATATATTTAAATACAAATATCGATTACATACTTATTATCTCGGTCATGTATCAATCACACTGTTTTTGTTCACTTCTGGTACGTTTTGAGAAAAGAGGAGGAACAATCTAAACGGAAGAAATAATATCTCACTAATTTGTATTTAAAATGGGCATGATGACATCTACCATATAAGTATATAACCACAAAACTATAAATATGTTACTAACAAGTCTTTTATTTCAATGTATAACTGAAAAAATTGTAGTGTACAGTCATCCCTTTATCTATCTTATTATCTTGACAGAAACGGCTCTATGGGCATAGAGTTCAAGGTTACTAGTCTTTCAGGTTTCTGATTAGGGGCCACACATCCATCCCTAAATTACTTGCTTGTCGTGTTTGTAAGACAGTAAGTTTCTGCTTCAATTTTGAGCATATATTTCGTTCCATTTTGCAGCATTCATGAAAGAGATTCGTTATGGTCCAACAACATTCATGATAATGAAGAGCTACGAATTAATTTGTTCATAACATATGAACATTTTTACCTTTCATCTTTGGAATTGCATTAAGTGAGTTTTTTATCACTAGCTACTAGCTAGCCCATGTGGTATTATTGGCGTCTATGCAATATTACAGGACTACATGTATTGTATCATTTCATGGGTTTTTGTGGCATCTATGCAAAGTTATCGATAATTTATACGTATAATGTCCCTATGTAGTATAGGGACCTTCTCAGTGATTGTGCTTCGGTGATAATAAATATGGAGTCTTTCAAGACAACTAAAGGCCTCAATAAGTAATTGTGCTCGGGTGACAAGTAAAATAAATATGGCATTATTGCAATTTGCATGGTAAGAATGTAAGATGGAGTCCTTTAAGACTATAGCTAGGGCTGTTAAAAAAAACCGAACCCGACTCGACCCGAACCCGAATAAGAGAAATAGGGTCGGGTTTATTCGGGTCTAAACTCTAAATCGGGTCTATTCGGGTCAACCCGACTAACCCG
>JAUEJL010059514.1:0-18770 GCA_032274825.1 Drosophyllum lusitanicum | reverse complement strand
ATATTACTATGTATGTTTTACAATTGTATTTTCTATACATGTTAGTACTCTTAAAAACCTAAAACGTTTAAAATTGATTTTAATCTATCCCTCGTGTTTATACACGGGGTGTTAAGCTAGTGTACATTAATAAGATAACTACGGCTTCTTGAAGCCTATACACTTATAAGGGCATAAGGAATGCTAAGGCCACCCAAAGAGGTGGGTGGAAAGAGTCTAAAAGGATTGGTGGGAACACCATCTCACCCCTCCAAGATGCCATCTTTCTACCCCACTGTCATCTCCACACAGATGAAAGATGCATTACGTTCTCGGTGTGCTTTATTTTTTAAATATAAAATGGATACAAGTGGGATAAAAGGTGAAAAGATACCTTCGTATTCGATATTTGAAGTGTTATTTGGTTTTTAAGAGATAAAACATCAATGTTTGTTTTCATTCTTTGCGGGGGGAAAGCTGGACATGAAGTCCTTGTTTGTAAAGAGAAGACTGTTTATTTTTCACCTCTTTTCGAACCAAACTCTATCAAACCCTAACACTAGAATTCAAGAGCACTGGATTTCAATAACAATGCAATCTCATTTGATAACAAAAGAAGTAACAATCAGATTATAATCATCACTTCAAAAAGGAAAAATAGAGGATTTGGAAGGAACAAACGATTAGAGAACAGGAACAGTAGAATACCAGAAATCGGCGCAATGAAAATCCTAGCAGCAGCAGAAATTGGTTATAAAAACATGAATAATGACGATCAAATCGATAACAGTAGTACAAATGCAAAGATGCAAATTTAGAATGTCAACGTTGAAACCCTATAACCAGGAACCTGATGAGTAAAAAAAGATGTGTAGTCGGCAAAACATCGTCGTCAAAACCATAATGTCAAACGATAAGCAAAATGCCGGGGTCAAAACCCTAACGTCAAGAAGCAATAGGGTAGAAACAGTTGAAAGAGAACATCAACGTCGAAAGCGAAGTGTCAGTGTCATCGGTCAACAGGGAAGATTCGATTGGAGACATGGGAAGGGAGGAAGGGATTGAACAAGAGAGTGATTGGAAATGTTTACCAGAAGTTTCCAAGATAAAAGTTAAGCACTTCTGAGCCGAGGAAAGATGAGGTAAGAGGTGCTAATCTGTTTGATAAAAACACACATTTGTTCTTAACACACATAAAAGGCTACAAGTACTTATCAAAGGAAAATAAACACCACCCAACTCATACCAACTAGTAATACATCGTTGTTTAATCACAATACTCCATAAAGAACCAACAGAAAATTGAGCAAGGCCCACTTCTAAGTTCTAATAATTAACGGTACCCTTAAAGCAGAGACCCAAACCTTCCAATTAACACATATATTCTAGGTCAACCATATTCAAGCATAAGTGTTAAGACAAAGCATTTTGTGCACCTTTACAAGTACGTAAATATCGTAAAACAAAAAAACAATGGAACTAATATAAATCATAGATCCACCAGCACTAGCAAAATAAGTACTCCTATCAAAACATTGGACAGAGGAACACAAATATTATACATACTGATAAAACCACAAAATATAGACCCGATTAGAAAAAAAATTCTATGACCTATAGTTTTTTGCCCAACCAATCAGTACCTCGGATGTTTTCGGTTGGACTCTTCTTCCGAATTCTGTGAATTACAACGCTTCACAAATGAATCCAACGTTTTCTGCTTTGCAGGGCTACTACTTGGCTGGTTATATTGAACTTGCAGTGAATTCTCGTGGCCATCAAGCATCTAAAAAACCATTACATCACCATAAGTCATTTACAGAAAGGAAAAATTACTCGATTTTTCATCAAGAACGTCCTCAAAAGTTATAAAGCACAATTCTGAAAGGAGAAAAAACCTGTCCCAGATTTTCTAACTTGCTTTGCACAACATCCCTGAAAGGTAAAAGTATATAATTTCAACTACTTGATACTTATCTTCATGTAGAACTTTAAAATATGCAAAAAGATGCTAAATCTGGACATACCACATGATGTCATCAACTGTGTCATTTGCTAGGAGATAGTACACATTAACTGATGACACCTGCAAAAAAAAAAAGCAAATTCACATCTAGCAAGCACAACTGTAAAATCAGTAAAAATGCTTAATGCTCAGGTACAATCATAAAACTATTTCTTGAAAGAAAATCCTCTTAACCTGGCCAATTCTGTGAGCACGGTCTTCAGCTTGAATAATATCACCTGGAGTCCAAGAAAGCTCTGCAAATATTACAGTGCTCGCTGCAGTTAACGTTAATCCAACACCACCAGCTTTGATAGATAGCTAGACATGCAAATGAATAACAGAAATGGTTTCCCACTATTAGGCAAAAAGGTTTTAAATTTTCATACATATATTGAAGACATAAAATAGAGGGAGATTTGTAATACCAGTGCTGCTTTGATAGCATCTTTTTCTTGGAATTCTGTAACCAAGGACTGCCTTGATCCTGCTGGAGTACCACCATCTATCCGAATAAAACCAACCTTCTTTTCCTGGAAATTAGACGAAGGTAATAAGAATCTAATATTTGAGAAGTTTGGATAAAAACTAAATCATCTTACACGAAGAAAATCATGTATTGAATCAATCATCGACTGATGATGAGCAAAGACAATAAACTTGCACCCTGCCTGCACCACAAGTGAGTTAAAGAAATTTGAGAACTGTTCAAGTTTCTTCCATATTTAGCACACACAAAAAAACACATGATCAGATATTTAAACTGACTGCTCATTTGGCTTTCAGTAATGCTACATACGTACCTCAATGACAGTTCCCAGGTAATCCAGAACAGCAGGGATTTTGGCTTCCGCAGACTCTGTGTAAATCTGGCATGACGCCCCATCAATAAAAATGAACAATAAATTATTTGAAATGAGATAAAATATTAATTTACAGAAAAAAATATGAAGACAAGTTGACGTATATGGATGAAGAAGTGAAAAACATGTCTGCAAGCATTAGAAGGGTAATTGAGTAGTAACTGATAGCGGTTTCTCTGATTATGTAGTTTTTGCACTTGATACCTGTTAGTCATTCTTGCTGTATAGTATAACTATTCCTGTAGTCATCTTGAGATACCTCAAAGATTCTGTTAACTGCCTCCATATGTTCCTCTGTTTCAGTAATTGTCCCTCTTGAAATATTCAATGGACATTTATTTGGTCAAGAGTAAGAGGGTTTGACACTCGAACTTCTAGACAGCATTCAATTCACAATATACAATGTCATGAGATATGCTTCATCCCAAGAACGTTTTGGACATGAGGACAGAACATTAGAGACATCGTTGCTTCTAGTGATTGTCAATTTTTGTGTAATTTTTCTCTGCAACTCCGCTTTGTTGGGGTGTGTACACAAGAGCTTAAGTGAACAATGCTTTCACTTAGAAGATATGAATCAAGTGTAGATTCAAAGCATTCTCCGGTGTTGTCTGTTTCAGGGCCTGAGAATCTTCTTGTGGAATTAGGTTTGTACCATGGTGTTGTAAATTTTCAAATGTTTGACCACTTTTGATTTCTCTCACTAAAATATTCTGGTTATTCGAACGTGAGCATCAATGAATGATACAAACTAACGTGTCACATTACAAAAGCGGCTCTGATGTCATGAAGTTCTAGGAGAGAAAAAACTCGTTTGTTTCATATTTCTTCATTGAATATATATTATAGTAAAAATTGCTTAGGGATCATATACACGAGTTACAAATTAATGTTACTACATGGCTGTTAAAACTGTAGTAGTAAGGCATAATCATAGAGAAGGATTTAATTATTTTCTTAATTTAGCTCTTTCCTTGTACAAATACCCATGAAATGTTCAATAGAAATTACATCTTTCTCCCAAATCTCCGAGTTTGTCATGTTATCTGTGCCTCAAGTTTTTTTTGGTTTGATTCAATGGCAAAAACTACTCAACTTGGGTATTCCATTTCCAAATTTTTGTCAAAGGAAAGGACATATGGGCCATATCGTGGCAGTTTTCCAAGCTCTAACTCTTGATAAAGACGAACCAGCCTGAACACACAAAATGGGAGGTCAAGGATTGTCAAATCCTCGTGGATTTTAATTGGAGCATGACTTAGCCACCCTCCAACAGGACACTCTCTCTATCTCCAATTTTACTCGTGTCATGAATCTGTGGGATGAATATACAAATATCGTTTATGCGAATTTACTAGATCCAATCTTATGAATCGAGACCCAGTTCCCTTGGAAACATGTCTTAATGATTTGTTTTGAGAAGGGCAACATCTACCGACTCAAAACAGAGGTCCATGTTGGACCCCATGGCTTATGCAACAAGACAAGAGGCAAGAATAAGCACACCCTTCAATGTCTTTGTCGTAAAACTTTGGAATTATGCTGCAAACTACTCCAAAAAGTCTTGCAACTTGATACAGAATTGGATACGGTAAGGGATGTAGGTAACACACACAAGGTCCTACAGGTTTATTCTAGAAGGGCTAATAAGGGAATTATCAATAGTGGCTGAGGTTGTTACATGAGTGAGAGACTAAAAGAGGAGGGGGAGTCTGTTTTATGATTCATTCTGTTATTTTCTCTTTCACATAGTGTGAGGCTCCAACCGTGAGGTTGAGAGAGAGGGCTGTGCCCTGGAACCTTCATTTTGTACTTTCCATTTCGGTTGATTTCAATACAACCCATCCTTCTTCTCTGTTTAGTCTTAAATTCGATTGTTTTATTGTGAGTTCATTACTTATCATTGGTCCGACCTGCCGGTCATTTTCTGGTTCGATTCAATGGAGACACGCTCTGTTCAGCGGCGTATTGAGCATCATGAGGAACAAATTCAACGCCTTCAGGCCGACGTTACGGAAATCAAGTTATCGCTCCATTCCTTGGAGAACGATCGTCTCGAGTCGGCTGAATTCCATGAGGTCATGTTGGGATGGATGAAACAACAAGGGAAACGTCACCAATTTATGGATTCTGGTAGTGGTTCCGGGGGTAGTCACATTTTTATCCTTGGAGGGGATGACGGGTCGTTTGACAGTGACGTTACGCCACCAAATTCTTCCGAGGGCCTACCTTGGGCAGTCAAGAAGGTCAAGCTACCAGAGTTTTATGGTTTCAATCCTCAAGGATGGATCCAGAAAGCTAATCTGTTTTCGACATTAATGGTACTCCTGCTAATCTCCGCCTTCGTCTGGCACAATGGAGTTGCTCAACATTGGTTAACTATTGTTAAACAAGTCCATGATGATATTACCTGGGAACGATTCCAAGTTGAATTGCTTCAACGTTTCAGTGGATTGGAGATTCAAAATCCCTATGAACAGCTTGCGACAATCAAACAGTCCGATTCCATTTACGACTATATCGATGATTTCGAATATCTGTTGTCTTTGGTGCCTAAACTTCCGGAGTCTCAATCGCTGGGGTATTTTGAAGCAGGATTGCGAGATGAAGTCAAGCGTTGGGTTCGATTACATCGACCTCAATCTCGACTAGACGCCATGTGTTTCGCGAAAGATGTGGAGGAAATGTTACATCCGTCATCGGGGGGAATCTATGGAAGACTCGTTTCCGTTATCAAGCGGGCTCTGGGTTTAGTTCATGGAAATCTCGGGCTCCTTTTGTGGGCCGGTCGGAGAGTAAAAGCCCAATTTCCAAAGTTATGGATCGTGTTCCATTTTCTAGGGCGTTCGGTTTCCGTTCGTTGAGGTCGTCGATGTCGCAGAGTTCACCCGATCTTCCATGAGATCGTGGTATTCGATCTCTCACTCGTACAGAATGGGAAGAACATCACAAAAAGGGGTTGTGTTTATGCGAATTTACTAGATCCAATCTTATGAATCGAGACCCAGTTCCCTTGGAAACATGTCTTAATGATTTGTTTTGAGAAGGGCAACATCTACCGACTCAAAACAGAGGTCCATGTTGGACCCCATGGCTTATGCAACAAGACAAGAGGCAAGAATAAGCACACCCTTCAATGTCTTTGTCGTAAAACTTTGGAATTATGCTGCAAACTACTCCAAAAAGTCTTGCAACTTGATACAGAATTGGATACGGTAAGGGATGTAGGTAACACACACAAGGTCCTACAGGTTTATTCTAGAAGGGCTAATAAGGGAATTATCAATAGTGGCTGAGGTTGTTACATGAGTGAGAGACTAAAAGAGGAGGGGGAGTCTGTTTTATGATTCATTCTGTTATTTTCTCTTTCACATAGTGTGAGGCTCCAACCGTGAGGTTGAGAGAGAGGGCTGTGCCCTGGAACCTTCATTTTGTACTTTCCATTTCGGTTGATTTCAATACAACCCATCCTTCTTCTCTGTTTAGTCTTAAATTCGATTGTGTTATTGTGAATTCACTACTTATCACAACTATTGCAGAAAAGCTGGACAAGTTATCAAGAAATGCCCTATCAGAGCCTCCTAAGAGATGAGAGATGGCATATACAGCTTCAGTTGGGTCTTCTGGTTCAACAAATACCTCCAATACGACACAAAACGCTCCTGCTCCTACTATAACCCCAGAAATGATTCAACAAACGATTATTTCAGATTTTCAGCATTCTCTAAGCTAGGAATCTCACACAAATCTTTTTCATCTACTTGGTATCTTGATTATATAGCTTCTAACCATATGACAAATACCTCTCATTCTCTCATTACAATATATTAATATGAATAATATTATTTATAACAATAAATAGTTCAAATAGATTAAATAACTATAATAAACATTAATAACAATTACACTTTTACCTATAAATTTTGTAATAGAAGTTCTAACACTAATATTATTATCATGCTACTAGCTTTCTTCTTCTCTTTTATGGATTGATACCTTTTATGCTAAAACTTTAGTTTTGATTATTGATTTTTGATTACTATTCATTTTTAAACCGGAGGTCTTTCTAGAAGTAAACTCTCTACCCACAAGAAGAGGTATGATTCTCTACTTCTTACCTCCCCATACCCCACTTAGATGGGATTGGGTAGTATTGTTATCTTAGGCATCTTCATCTAACAGCAGTGAAGCTTATTATCCACTACATCCTTGGTGCATCCACCCCCTACTTTTCCCTAGACACACTTCACTCAATCTACAAGCTTATAGTGACGCAAATCAGGGAGGCTGTCCGGATACATGCAAATATACCACCAAAGGGTGTTTGTTTCTTGATGACGCTCTTATCTCTTAGAAATGTACAAAGCAGATTTATATGTCAAAATCAACTAGTAAGTTGGAGAGTCACACTAAGTGTGCAGCATGTTCTAAGCCTATTTGGTTACAGGGTCTCCGCACTAAACTCGTTTTTTTTCAAGCTCAACCAACTCCACTACATGCACACAACACCAATGCCATCAAATCACCGCCAATCCCAACTACCATGAGCGCATTAAAAATATTGAAATCAATTACCACTTCATTAGAGAGCCCTATAATCGTTGAGTAATCGGCCATCCAAGTGCCTCCACTATGCAGATTGCAGATATTTTTACCAAATCCTTGCCAAGTCAAAGACATAACTATCTTGTTCACAAATTGATGCTTGCAAACTTACCGACATCAACTTAGGGGCATGTCAAAGATCCTTAATCATAGGGATTGTATACATGAGTTACCAATTAGTGTTATTGCATGGCTGTTAATCCTACTAGTAATTAGATAGGCATAAAAATATCATAGGATATAGAATAATTATTTTCTTAATTTAGCTATCTTTTTTTGTACAAATACCCATGAATTATTCAATAGAAATTACATCTTTTCCCAAAATCTCTGAGATTGTCACACACACACACAGCGAGGGACACACGAAAATATAGCATAAAATTACTGATAGAGAACGTATCATAGTCCACGTTTATGTGTTTATTACCTTGCAACTAGAGGCCCAATCCAATGGGCCTAAGGCCTGTTAAGGAGGAAATGATATAAATAGCTTATTAGGGGAGAAAAGGGGGCATCAAGAATTATCATCTGATTTGAGTTTCGGCTGTGAGGCTTGGGCAGGGAGATACCACTGTTGGTTCTTCTCTGATTTAGGGCAGGGGAGTTCTACTTGATCTCCTTCTGATTTATTTCATTCTTGTAATTCTATCATATATAAAATCAACATAGCTATCATACCCTCCTTTTCTGTTTTCGTTCTATTTCATCCATCTTGTTGATTTGATTCCTATCAGTTACCCATAAAATTAGCATTATAACTATTATAAAAAAAAAATTGACTACGGATCTAATGGACCAGATCAGAACCTAAACTTCCTACAATTTCTCCCTAGTCACAACTATAAATTAAAAGAATTTGACATACAAGAATAGACAATTTGGTTACTCATTCTTAAGTGAAATTCTTAACCCTCTTAAGATGGCGTAGTGGTAGGTGGCCTGGAAAGTCTCAAAACAGACCCAGGTTCAATCCTCACTGGGCAAACATCTTGGACGGAAGGAGTATGGAAACAGCTATGGAAACAGTTATGCCATGTACTTCAGAGCATAGTTTGACTCCCCCAGGGGACTTGCTAAAGCAGAAAACCCCTTATTGGTAGGTAATTTTGGTATTCTTAAGTCAAATTCTTGATGTTATCTGTGTGAACGAAGAGTCGAAAGGTAGCTGTAATACACTCTCAATGGACTTGTGATATTAGAAGGGTTTACATTAGAATTTTTTTATCCTAAGTATTTCTTTTTCATATATAGTTACTCACACACTAATTATATCCTCCAAAAATTGTTAACTCGGATTTGGGTTTCTTTCTTCAAAAAACATCACTGCTCATCAATTATATTACATTCAAATTTCAAATTAATGGATGTAGTCTTGGTTTAAAAAAGCGCGCTTAAGGCGCTATGGTGCATTGCATTTTCAGTGATGCGCCGAGAAAAACGCATCCTGTAGGTGATGCGATGCGTTTTCAGTGAAGCGCTGTGAGGCGTTGCGCCTCAGGAGACGAGTGCATCATGCGAGGCGTACGCATCCTGTAGTTGTTCAGATTGGGTTTTCTTTTAGAGTCTAGTGCTGTTTAATTGGGCCTTTTTTAGAAAAGCGATTCACTTTAAATGTCGATTGTGACAATCGTGCATTCAGGCTCAAAATTGGAGCTGTAAAGATTGTTGTAAAGGTATCTCTCAATTGGAAACACGAAATCAACTTCAAAGCTCTCTTTTTTACCTTTATTTTGTTATTTTAAGTTTATTAACTTGATTTTGTGTTGTTTTAAAAGAACTCTCGATCATCACTTCATCAGCTTCAAAGTTTTCTTTTTTTAACCTTATTTTGTTGTTTTAGTTTATTAGTTAAATTTTATGTTGTTTTTACTTTGTTATATAATTGTGATCTTTATTGTTACTTTTTGAACTCCTTTGGGAATACTTTTGGTTATAAGTGAAGTATTTTAATTGTTAATAATTTAAAAGGTAAAATATGTTGCATGAAATAAAGTTAAAAGTATTTAATCAATACAGGATGCCTCTGGGTGCGTGATGCAAGAGTATCATGCATCAGGCATCCGGGCCCTCAATGCTTCGCAGCGCCTCGCGCCTTTTAAAACCAAGGATGTAGTAGGGTTTGAATTTAGCTTTAGACTCCATTAAACGTAAAATCAGTAATGACTATATAATCTTCAACTATCATCCTTGATGCCTCTTTCCTGGAGTTACATATGCCTTAGCTATTGTTTCCTCCGCATCTTATAGCTTGTTAAGAATGCACATAAGTCTCTTTTGTCTTCTAGGATATATAGTGATAATATATGAAGAAAGAGAGACAAAATACTGGCTTAAAGATTTCATGTGTACCTTATTTATTATATGCTTCTCAGTAAACTTGAGGGATTCTCCTTCCTCTTTGGACTTGCAAGCCTTGATTTTGCATTTAACTACCTCCAACTGTGTAACCAAGAAAATTACATCAGTAATAATAAACACGCTAATTTCAAGAAGACATGACGATTTTCAAATTTGAAGCGAAGGAACATGGTGAGTTTGATTCGTGTAGTACGACGTAACAAATAATCTAAATATTAAAAATATTTTTCAAAGGAAGTCATTATAACAGTAGTAAACCCTGTATCGTGTCTAACAGCAGACCATCAACCTCCAAACATGAGTGAACCCATTAGATCTTTAAGGGTTTATAATCAACACTACAAAGAATAAACTTTTCACAACTAAAAAGCACTCAAAATTTAGAATACCTCACGGAATAAAGCATTGATTTGCCTCATGTCCTTGTCTGACAACTCCAGAAAAATCTGGGAATAAGAAAATAAATAGAAAAACATGACAGCTAGATCATAATTACAAAATATAACTTAGTAGTTTAATAATATGAGAAAAATTGATGGAGAATGAAAATGATTGAATGAATCAGGTACCTGTTGCCTTCGCTTCACAGGCAGCTCAGAAAGAACATCCTTTTTGAGTCTTCGAATCATCACAGTTGCTTTCATTAAATTGTGCAGTTCTTCATGATTACTTGCACCTTGATACATCCCAAAAAAACCCTGGAAAATGCTTCAAGTATCAGAGTGAACTTTAAACAATTTATTTTCTGTAATGAAAATAGAAACTGTTAACAAAAGAAAAGCTGTCATACACCCTGGCAGTATCGGTTTCCATATTCATGAACACTCTTATATACACTAGGATACAATGCTTCGAGCTGCAAAAACACGCACAGATTAAATTCAGAGAAGAAAACAAGATTTCTAGAAATGAATCAAGATATGGAGACTAGAAATAAATTATGACCTGTTTAAATAGCTCAATCGGCCGAGATAAAGCAGGAGTTCCACTAAGCAACATTGTGTATAGGGCTTTCTACACGTCATAAGAATAATAACCACATTATATATGTCTATGCCTGAAGCGTTCTAGGTTTGGACCAGAATATGTTCGCCAAACTAATAATCTCCTTTGACATTCATCCAAACCAGACCAGCTGAACTAGTGTTCCAAACCGACCAAAACTGGTTTGATTTGGCTGGTTTGGCAGTTCGGAGTGCATTTATTTATGTTCATGTTTTAACAGAAAAATGCAAGAATTTCAAAAACATAAATCTAATTATTGTTGTTAGAAAACAAATTTTACCAAAATTAAAAGAAAAAAACGTCATAACCTGAATTTAAAGTTTAAACAAAGTTTATAATACAAAACATATTAAGCAAGTTCATACTTCATATCACAGGAATTCTTTGTACTTCTCGAAAGGATACATACACACACAATGAGAAACGTAAATAATAGCAGAGAATCCCTACAAATCAGCACTTTTCCATATAGGATTCTATTCAGATGATCCGGGAGTATGATCATGCAGACATTGATATTGATGTAATTAATTTTCTCATAGAAGTACCATATATGTGGAGGCTGATTGTCTCCCCATCAAAAGTTACGTAGTTGGAACCTCATCCAGTCAACCATTTATTCCGACAAATCATAAAATAAATATTCAGACTTAACAAAATCAGCAAGCATCCTTATGATGCCTCTTAAAAGTTAGAAAGACTCAACAAGCCTTCAATTTGCAAAAATTTGGCCATCATTAATATGTATCTTTCAACTTCAGAGGTGTTGGGATAAACATTACTGATAAGGTATGTACATGTATGAAGTGTATGTGAGACTAAAGGGATATAATATATCCTACTTACTTTAAGCTTGTATAATACAATGATAAATTTGGAAACTACCCTGTTAAAATGTGCATATTAGTATAAAGACGGTAATTATAGGCCCGATACTGTCATGGATCCGTAGGGTTTCGTTAGGTTAGCAATACGCGTCTATAGATATCCCTTCTATCTACCCATTTAAAGATATGATTATTATGAGTTTTATTGGTTTTCTCATCAAATCCAACTCAGAGTTACATGGTATCAGATGTTGGTGTTCATTCTGAAAATTAGGGTTTTTGTGTGAACGGTCGGTTTCACTAGAGCACGCGTCACTGGACCCTGGTAGTGTGCTCATCAAGACTCACAGCTACCATCAACTCACTGGCTTCCGGAAACCGTACCTGACAAGTATGGTGTTCATCCTGCCGTCCATGCACGGCCATCTCTCCGGCTAGTTCTTTTCCGGCGGTCACCATCGCAAACATTTAAGAGGGTGAGATCCCATCAAGAGTTTGCTGGTTGCTTTTATGATTTAGACAGAAATTGATCCTTACTGAGATAATTGATTTCAATATTCTGATTTTGTACTGATTTCCTTCTGAACTTCTGAGTAGACTCACTGATAACAAACTATGGTGTCAACTTTTTTAGTGGAGTTAAACTATTTGACTTTATCTCCGGAGCATGAGGAAAGCTTGGCTGATCCTCCTAGAGATGCCCTTGTGATCAATGGTAACAAAATGATGCTTGCCTGTTTCTGCAGATTATTAACTCAATTGAGTTGTCAGTCACTGCTTTGGTCAATCACTGTATGTGTCGTGGAGTGATATCTTATGTTCTTATATTATACACAGAGCAATATTCTTCGAATCTATAGTGTATGCAAGTCCTTTCATCACGGGGAAAAACCAAACCCATCACTCAGTGCTTATGTTATGGACTTATGGAATCCATACAGAAAGCATAAGAGTAACTCAACTCTCTTCTTCCATTAAGTGCTAATGTAACGGCTACGCAGACTCAAAGGAAACAGTTGGTGGTTATGAGTTTTTTGACAGGCTTGCAACCAGTATTCAACAGATCCTAGTTCTTGAACAAGTCCACAATCCATTATCTTCAGGAAATAGTTGCACAACAATGCACTTGTTAGTTGAAGGGGATCTCATGGGGGTAAGAGGTGGCTGTAGAGGAGGTCACTATGAACCGTTTTTGATGATGTTGACTGGTACTACTGCCAAGAGTTGAGGCATACCCCAAACAAATTTGTAAGAAGCTTTTGTCTAGAACCCGAGGAAAGTTCATGTATCTGACAACACTGTTACTAATATAGGCGGAAGAATTTACTTGACTTAGAGTATCCAAGAACTCCTCAGTCGGTAACTAGTGAATGTTTGTTATCTTGTGCTACAAATGGGTCATTGATTTGGGTGATTTAGACCACGGGACAGTTAACACTCGTCTCTTTTCTGATTTCCATACCCATACACCTTCATTTGCGGAAGAATTTACTTGACTTAAGAGTATCCAAGAACACCTCAGTCAGTAACTAGTGAACGTCTGTTATCTTGTGCTCCAAATAGGTCATTGATTTGGGTGCTTTAGACCACGGGACAGTTAACACTCGTCTCTTTTCTGATTCCCATACCATACACCTTCATTTCATGTTACAATCAGTAAGGGTCTACCCCTCATGTCCGTTTCCTGAATTGTTTTGGGTTTATCTTCTCATTAATGGGATGCCCCGGCAGTTCTCGGTGGTGCCATTTTACTCTCTATTCTAGTATTCTGTTTCCTATGAACATTTATTTCTTGTAAACCCTAAGATATTTGGTAGTACTTCACTCGACCTCATTTCCTTAGTCTAGCTATACCAACCAAGGAGAGAGTGATGATGTGTTCGTGAGTACAATACATGTTACAGACTTGTCTCCAAAATCCCCTCTACCATCCAACTCTGAGTAGTCAGAGCCTGAGGGGCCATCATTGTTGAGGTAGATTAGGCATCGAGAGTTTATTGTGAGTTATTAACTTTGGTAGGGACCTGCATCCCGAATTGTAGGAATTATTAGATTCTACTTTTTCTTCCTATTTTCTGGTTAAAACTGTGCTGGCTGATTCGAATCAATTGGTATCATAGCATCTCTTCAGGCAGTATTTAATTAAAATAGAAAAAAAACAGTTATTGTTATATCACAAACACTTTTCACACAAAAACAAATCTTCTGATTTCTCATCCATAATGACTAAAATTACAGACATGGAGGGTCAGCCTTGGCAAATAACAGGAAGAGACTACAGAAAAATTTACCGCCTTGGAGAACAAGTCTGATTCAAAAATTGGGGCTCTAAGGTTAGAAGCGGATCACCGACATGAGGAGATTAAGCAACTGTTAGTTGCCATAACAAGAAGCCTTCATCACCAAGTAAGCAATATCAAACGTCTTTTCCAAAGATTCCATCTATTAGGTCAGGTTTTAATGACCTGGCCCCGAGGATTCAAGTTACCACAGAAAATAAAAACCCATTCTGGTTTTGCAGCAGAAAAAAGAACACTTGAACATGTGTTTCAGGGATCAAATAAAGTTGATTTGGGAATTGGGAACCAGACCAAGGTTGAATGGTTTTGCATATCACAGTGGATCTGTGCTTCGGTGGGATCTGGGTTCACCAGGTGCTGAATTCAGGTCAAGGAAATTGAAGATTCCCATGATTGAAGAAAAGTTTGGCCCATGCTATGAAGTTGGGGATTTCTATTGCAAAAATACGAGTTTACAATACAACTCAGTGAGGTGGGCATTCCTATCAACTTTCTTGGCAGGAAGATCTCAACACTGAAAAATGTAACGAAGGGTCTACGCAACGCCAGGTTCAGCATAAGCAGCTTAGCACAAGCAGCTAGAGGCTGCGCATATAAACGAGCAAAAGGAATGTGTTTCAAATACAATGAGAAGCTTGTTCCCTGTCATCAATGTGGAAATAAAACCCAACAGATATTGCTAGTCAAGGAGAGGGAAGAGGCAGATGAGATGGATTTACAAGTCAAACAATCCTGGACTCGAGATTGATTAAGATGAAATTCAAAGCCATGCCTTGAGGACAAGGTATGTATTTGGGAACAGGGTAATGATACGAATAAAGGGAGGTGAAGAAGATGTTACAAACGCCTAGACAAAACACAGGAATCTACTAGTATTTCTTAAGGAATTTTGGATGGGACTGAGGCTATTTTTACTTGGTTTTAAAAGACTTTTATTTAGTTTCTTTATTATCATTGTTTCTATAATAAAGCATTTAGGAGAGCTTATAAATAGATAGGGGAGAATATCAGATTAGGCATACAGAGTATATTGTGAGTCGTTGACTTTGGAAGAGGCCATCTCGAATTGTAAGATTTAATTTTTCTTCTTATATTCTTGTTCTTTAAAACTGTGCTTATTGTATCAAATGTCTGCATTAAATATAAGAAAGTACCGTAGTCCAGAGTTCGTTCATGCCACTATGTGTGCATGTGTTAGTTAGAAAGTGATATGAGAAAGATACCTGTAATATGGGGAGGGATGCACTAGTTCGCTTTGCTTGGCCATTCTTTAAGAAGTGTGACTCGTCAGCAATTACAACCTAAATAAAAAACACATCATTAACAAAACAAAAAAAAACTTGTGAGGGACCAAAATCCCAAGCAATGAAACGGTGCACAAGTTGCTTATGAAATTCAAACTTATTATGCCCGTCACATTTTCTATATCTTGATATCTATATGATTAATCTTACAAAGTCCATTTTAAAAATCCTTCTTTAATTATTTACAGTGAAAAAGATTACAAATTTGCAACTGAAAGTCCTAGAATTTCGCAGTGAAAGGTAAAACACTGTTTACAAGTAGTTGAGACAAATTATCAGCTGAGCTTACCTTAAAATCTGAATTCATAAGAAGGCCTTGAAGCTTGGGCACAGCATCATATGATACAATGTTGAAAAGCCCATCAAGGCGTATATTTCCTTTGGTGTTCGACCGAATTATTGTGAATCCACCCTTGTTTGACCCACTATAGCTAGACAAAACCACCTGCAAAAGAAATTCAAATTAATGGTTAGAGATAGAAATATCTGAGTTCTTCATGTTTCAGCTTTCAGTTCATGAAACCCATCTGTCAATTCATTGGACCCACCAAAACTCTTTTTTCAAGTTGAGATTACAAAATGTAGCATCCCAAAGACACCGCTATGGTATTTGTTATGTTGCACAAAAAGCAATCTCCACTGATGGGTGCCCTATCAGGACCACTAATCCACATACCATTAATATAATATCTTCAACGTCATGATTGTATGTTTCTATGAATACGAGTGCTACCATAAGCAAGAGAGAAGATTGGCTAAAAGCAATCATTTAAGTTTAATCAGATCCCCTTGTGAGGAAGCATAATTCTGCTAGCGAAAGCAAGTTCATTTTGTGCCTTAATATGAGGACTCGCTGTCTCTATCTTAAATAAAAAAGAACAAAAAAACTAAAATCAACATATACCCTATACAAGACGTATCGAGAGAAGAAATTTCTTCATATGCAAAGTAATAACATTAGGAGCCGGGTGAAAGAAAACGTGATGTGTTTACATTTTACATAGATGTAGAATGAATAAATTAGCAGGAAGAGAAAGTGCAATGAAAATATCATACAAGTATATCTGATGAAGGGATATCTAGCCATTGCTGAATCATCTGTAAAAGCGTGAACATTACAACATGTAAGTGCATAATGACCAAATTCTTCATATTCTCAGGAAATAATATTTAAAGAGAAAACTGACAGATGCCCACTGAAGCCGCAATGAAGAAGGAGTAAGAACAAGAACAGGCCATGACTCACGAACACAAGCAGATACAGCAATAGCCTACAAAATTAAACAACAATGTTACATGGTTACACACAGTAGATATAAATATATATATATATATATATATATATTCTTGTCATTCTTTTATTTGAAGCCAAGTCTGTCTGTCTAATATATTTCTGGAAAGTTGTTTCTTCGAAAATATTGAATATTTATTACAATAGAGTTATGATATGAATCAAATTGATAATCTGATATTATTGATAATAGGCACCCCTAATCGGATGCTTGAATAGATAAACCCTGGAATTTGAGAACTAGGAGGTCTCCCAAGAAAACAAACGACAAAACAAAAACAATATTTTATCTCCCACAAAACCCTAATCGGCCCTGGGCCTTTATAGACTCCTAATCCTCTAATTTAGGATTTAGGAAACTAAATAAAAGATAAATATGACTCAATAAAAGATAACTAATTAAAATGATAAGGCTTAATTAATTCAAATACCCGCACCCAATCCATAGGGGGGAAAGACGTATCATTACCCCGCCTTGAAAATTCCACCTTGTCCTCAAGGTGGAGGGCTTATAACTACTCAGCATGTGGGTGACAGTCTTCCAAATCAGTGTCTTCGTCGTCAATCAGCAGAACATGGAGCGTCTTTTGCGGGCAATGATGTCCAGGTGTAAACTTCCCGTCACAACGGAAACAAAGCCCCTTGGCTGGTTTATCGGTGAATTCTGCATATGTCATCCGTTTGAGTGGTGCTTAAGTCTGCTCGTATTGGTTCTCGGCACCGTCTAGTTCAATAGCTCCTGCGTATACAGTCCCCCTTCCGTTATTCCAGTCGGTGGGATCTTCTCCCCTTCTTTCCCTTGTTCTTTCACATTCCCAGATTGGTTCTCATCCACCGTGATTGCCAATTTCACTGCTTGACTCGGTCCTTTGGGTTGCAACAATCTCGTGCGAAGTTCCTGTTTAAGCCTTTAATAAGCGTACCTTCCATGACCCTTTCAGGATTACCATATAACTGGGCAGCTAGTGTTTCAAACTGGCTAACGTATTCCCTAGTTGTGTCAACTTGTTTGACTGCCAAAAACTGTTCATATAGATCCCCCTCCTACGAGGGTTGAAACCTATCCAGTATTTTCCCTTTTAGCATCTCCCAATGCCTAAATGGGTCACGTTTATAGCTCCACCTGTACCAAGCCAATGATTGGCCCTCCATAAAAAGCACCCCCACTCTTAATTTGTCCACGGTGGTTACAAAACCTTGAATATCAAAGAATCGTTCTATCTTGTATACCCATCCATATGTGTCTTCCCCATCAAATAAAGGCATTTTAAGCTTTCTTAGACGATAATCAGCCCAGGAACCCAAACTCTTTCCCCCGACGGTCCCAACCCCATTCCCGCCATGTTATGAGCGATACCCGAGTGGTTACGCTCACTTACACCCCTGTGTCACTCCTTCCCCGCCATACGAAAACCCCTCAGACTCATGAAAAAGATTACCTCGAGTAACAAAAGGCTGAGACTAACCCACAGATCCGCTTGGTTCATCCTGAAAATCATTCAACAAGAACCCATCATCAGCTAACATCATGGGCGCTGAGATAGCCGGCTGTTTTCCGGCGCTGTGCGGTGGCAGCAGTGGTCCGGTTGACTTCGGTGGCTGGGGTGGTTGCGACAACTGTGGCAACCCCTGCGATTGGCTCAGCATAACCTTGAATAACTCCGAATGGCACTGTTTAGCCTCCGAGTGCATCTTCCCCATTGCCTTCTCCACTGAATCCACTGTTGTTCTAGGTTTGTAAATTTCTCCCCTGATTCCTTTCGGTTTTGGGTGAAATCGGTCTGTAAATACGTGATCTTAGTCATGGTTATAATCAATCTGATTGATTGCTAAAAGAAAAAAAAAATTGGGAACTGTAATTCCTGCGTGAACGGTGTTTCCGGCGTGAACAGTGTCGGCAGCACGAACAGTAACTTCCGGCGTGAAGGTGAACAGTAAAGTCGGGTTTTTTTTTTTGCTCAAGATCTTGGTTTAAAAAAGCAAGATACGCTCTAATGCGTTTAGAGTCCCGGGAGCCGATGCGTGATGCGGTCGCATCACGAACACAATGTGCCTAATTTTGACAAAAATTACTTCTAAACTAATTTTATACCTTGTAAGTACTTATATATATAAAATTCTTCAATCAATACTAAAATTAGTTTAATAATAGCTCATAAATGTTGAATAACATAATAGACAACTACGCTTAGGAAAATCAAAACAACCAAAACACAAATTATCAAAACAA
>JAUEJL010059503.1:0-18770 GCA_032274825.1 Drosophyllum lusitanicum | reverse complement strand
AACCTTTTGAAAAGAAAATTCCGCTGCTAAATCTGATGTTTTGAGTTGGTTAAATAGATCTACTCATAATTAAAATTCGAATTATCACTAAATTCGCTGTTTTCAAAAGCGGTCTTACACGTGTTTTCGTGTCGAACCATTTTTCTGAGAAAAGCCGAGCTGTTTTTTGGTAAAGAAACTTGATTTTTATGTCGAGTTTCGTATCAACTTATTTTCCGGTAAATAATTACATGTGAAACTTTCTATTTTACTAAACTTTTATATAATTGATGTACATCACTTTCTTGGTCAGTCAAAAACATAGTTAATTCAAATAAAGGAATCATAGTCAGTATTGGTCAATAAAAATAATTTTTGAATCAAATAGGTAAATATTGGTCAAATTGGTCAACTATAGTTATATTTGATTTAAATAGGTCAATCATGGTCAATATTGACCCATCACAATCATGCATGGCTCAAATAATTAAATCATAGTCAACATTGGTCAATCTAAATAATACATAGTTCAAATAGGTGAAACACAGTCCATAGTAGTCAATATAGAGTCATTTTTGGTCATTGTCGATATTGGTCAATCAACAACGTAGAACTAGTTAATTCAAATAAGAGAATTATGGTCAAGATTGCCCAATCTAAGTCATAGTTGGTTTACATAGGTAAATAATTAGTTATCATTTAAGTTAAACTCTATTATTACAAGTCAAACATGGTCAACAAAAATCTCAAAGGGTCATCTAAAGACAAACGTATTCAATACATGTCAAAAAAATTAGTGGCTAATCACATATCATAGGACATAGAGTGTCATTAGACTTTAATATGATTAAGATAGTTAATCCACATCATATGGTGTCAATGTGTCATTTATATTTAATAGAGTTTAATACAACTCATTGGTTAATATTGGTCAAACATGTTCATTTTTTGTTTTAAAAAGTTCATGCATGTGAATCAAGGTCACGCTTAGTTAAAAAAGTCACAGTTTGTCATTAGTCAATCATGATCAACAATAGTCAAATAAGTAAAACAAAGTCACATTTGTTTCGAATACATTGCGATTTGTTTAAAGAAGCCAATCACAGTTAACACTAGTCAATCAATATAATATTTTATTGGGCAAATTACACAAAAATACAACAAACTATGTCAATATTGCCATTGTATGCAATTAACTTTATTTTGTACTAAAAAATACACACAACTTATAAATTTTGTTTATTGTATACAAATTACCTATAATAATAGATAACTTACCGGTAACCTAGCCAAAAGTAAAAGAACGTTGGTACCTAAAAATACAAACAACTTTCAAATTTTATTCATTGTATACAATCTGTAACCGGTAACCTGGTAATCAGGTCACCGATTGCATACAATGAATCAAAATTGTAAGTTATTTGTATTTTTAGGTACAAAATAAAGTTGGTTGCATACAATGACAATATTGACATAGTTTATTGTATTTTCGCTCATTTTGCCCTATTTTATTCAAATAGATAAATCATGATCAACATTGAGTAAATCATGATTAGACTTGTTTCAATTGGATTAATCAAAATCACATTTGGTTCGAATAAGTAAATAAGAATTAATATCGAGTCAATTATGATTAGATTTTGTTCAAATAAGCTAACAGGACAATGAATTTCATCTCAAAAAGATATAATTTTAATTAATTTTGTATTAGAACATTTAAAAGTATTTAATATATAAAACTAATATATACTTAGATTTTTTAATATAAATAGTTATATAATAACTAAAATAGAAAAATAAATTTAATTTTAAGTTTTTGTATTAGTACCTATATAATAATAAAAAATATAAAACAATTGATATAAAATTTCGATTCCCTCAATCTAATTTTATATTTCCTTTCCCACCTTTTATTTTTTCACTCTCCCATCCTCGATCAAATATCGCCCCACCCACCTTTTATCTTTTCACTTTTCCATTTTTTTATCTTTTCACTTCATCTTAAATTTTCACTTTTCCACCTTCTTATTGTTATTTGAAAAAACTGATTATTATTGTTTAAAAAGAAACTAGAAAAATCATTTAGGCTATAGGTTTAAATGTTTAATAGTGGAGAAAACAGAATATTCAAAGATGTGTTGAAATAACATATATCATTAAAGTGTGTTCCTTGTAGTAAATAACGTGTCTAAAAACACTAGGTTCCATTAATGTCTCATTACTTATAATTTGTTAATAGTTTTTACTTAAATGTTTTTTTTATTTTTATTATAAAAAATTGTGTTAAACAGGTCACCTACAGGTTATCGTGTTCATCAGTTCATGTCGACCAGTTTCGTGTCATGTTAGGATTTGCCAGCCGTACGTGTGACACATAACAATGCACGCTTACCACTTCATCCATATGACTTTATGTAAACTTCATGGGCCCTTGGATACATAACAGATGACATTCGTATATAGAAAACGACAAAAAAAATAATTCCCCCTAATTGTAAGACCATGTGTTTCCATCCTCCTCATTTCCATTGCCACGTCAGCGCCACATCATTTTTCTCTATCATCCCCCCCATTTCCATATACACACAGTCATAAAAGAAAATCAATCCAACATGAGTACAAACCAGCTGGGAGAGGTTAAAGGGGTTGGGGCAATGGTGTAGACTGTAGAGGGTGGTCATGCACCAACCAGCCACTCACCAGCTGGTTGGATGTGCCCGGCCTAAAGTATACATAATAGTTGGTTTCAAAAAGACAACTTTGGACCTTTTCTCAAGCCATTTTCCCAAACTAATTTTGAACAGATCTTTTTTTTCCAGTGAGGAAATGGTTGCCTCAAACTTTGCTGCATGTTACAAGAATTTTGTTAAACCAATCTAGAATAAAAACTATTCAGAGCCATGCAATCTTGCTTTTTTAGCTAGATTTAGTAATTTGTCAGAACACCATCTGATTTTCTCTGAATCCTTCATCTTTTTTAACTTTATACCCTCTTATCAGATTGAGAATGCATTTTCCCTTGATCCTTTTATCTCCTTCATACTCCTCTTTCATGAAAATCCATACCATAACTACTTTGTTTCCAAATGTGATTAACATACAAGAAATCTTATCAACAATCCCAAACACCCCCAAAGTCACTACTTTAAAATTTGTAAACTTGATATTTCTTAAATTCAAGAATAAGATTATTTTGAACATTATCTTATAACTTCATATCACCAATTTATGATCAGCACTAAAAAGTAAACCAAACACATCAATATATGTATACACAGGCTATAAGTAGCTAATGCACAAAGTAAAAATAAAAGAAAAATATATAATCCAACGAGTGAAAATCCGATTATAACTATCTTCGATGGAACTCGATCACAGAACCACTCTCGTACATTGGATGCGTTGGGAACTTGTACGACTTCACACACGCATTAGATGCTTGAACATCATACCAACGATGTATTGGCGTAAACCGACATGTTACAAGACATCTATGCAAGAAAAGTTGATTGATACAAATGAAAGCTTCAAGCTTTTTTCTTGTTTAACTGGAACTTTACCCTTTTCTTCCATTTCTAAGATAATCCATTCTGATTACCCACAGCTGCTCTCCCGCCACCTTCATCTCCGGGCGGTCTGCCCGTGTCGGGGCGGCGCATTGAAATGCTAACCCGAGCATCTTTGCAAAGATTTCACTGTCCACGGCTTCTCTCATTTGTGGGTCAACCAAATCCATAATCTCACCTTCATTGTACTTGCCAAATGCCTGAAATCAACCATAGTCAGGTGGTAAAATTGGCAGGTCGATGTTAGGATGGGTAATCCGTCATAACGGGTAATTTTTTGCTTGAGGAGGCTTTTTAGCATTTAATATTCACTTTAGACCAGTTTTCTTTTTAGCTACTCTTTCTTATTTTACCCATTTGATGAGATAAAACATTAACCCCAACTGAATCATTTGTAAGTAAAGGTGTCGAAATTGTCACTTCGTTAGTCATGAACCTGCAATATGGTTCAGTAGAAGACTTCAACCCGACCCATTCCACTTTTTTTGAAATATTACAAGATGAAAGATTTGAAACCCAATTTTTTATTATCGTTAGCTGCATAGGTTATCTAGTTCAAGCAAATAAAAAAGGGTAAACTACACCAAAATGTATCCAACGATACACATTTTGCTATGGTAATGCATACGTCTATCGGTTCAGCAATAGTAAAACGTGCATAGTTGATTACACTCTAGTCTAGTTTGCCACATACATAACATGCTTTTGGACACGGCACAACTAAAAATGCACAAGGTCAAGCTTGATAATGCAAAAACGGAAATGGCTAACGGGCTAAAGAACCCACTAACTCATACTTCCTATCCAGTTTGAGAATTAAAATACGTGTTTTAGACTCTATACAACCATCAATGCACAAGGTAGAACTTGATGTTGCATGGGCAGAAAAGAGAGAAAAAGGTACAAAAAACACTTACCCATCTTATTGTCACCTTCTCCTCAGGAGATCTCCTTGATTCGATAGGCCGACGACCGGTAAGGATTTCTATAAGTAGAACCCCGAAAGAGTAAACATCGCTCTTTGGGGTGAGTTGATAAGTTCTCATATACTCTGGATCAAGGTAACCGACTGTCCCCCTTACTTTAGTCACAACATGTGTTTTATCACTCTCCGCATCTCCAAGTCTTGCAAATCCAAAGTCAGCTACTTTTGCTCTCAGTCTCTCATTTAGAAGAATATTGGATGACTTCACATCTCGGTGGATAATTTGCTTCTCTGTTGAAAAAACAAAAAAAGGGATTTGGATGTGTGTTTTGAAAGCAAAGATGTGATTTTGAATAATTTGAATCAAATAACACAGTATATAGAAGATAGCATTAAGGTTGTCTTTTCGCTGTTTGAAGTTTTAGAAATTAGATAATAAGTTGTTTAAGTGTTTGGCAAATATCGATTCGTCAACAAATGAATACATGAAATGACCAAAAAGAACATACTTGTACAAAAGAGGAGATAAGTCTTGTGACATAGGAGTAAAATTTCCTACTCCATGAAAATAGCTTAGAAGAATGGGTAATTAGGTAATATAATTTTTAACCTTTTAAAATTACTTTTGTTGCGGCTAGTATGAAACTCACCAATCGAAAAACTAATTACTTGATCCCTAAATAAAACACAGAACTTGAATCAGAATCTACTTATCCAAACATTAAAACTGATTTAACTTAATCTCAACGCACAAATCCAAACACCCCTAATAACTAGAACTCCCTCCCCAACCCCTCTAAAAAGAAAAAAAAAGGGTAACATGTAAAATCTAGAAGATGAAGAACAAAATATGTTTTAATTGCATTAAGTTTAAGCATTACCTGCATATAGATGGAGATACGTTAAGCCGTGAGCAATATCGATGCAAATTTCAAGTCGTTGACTAAAGTCCAAGAAACTTCCATGAATACCTGAAATGGGGCACAACTAGATTAATATATCTTTGTTAAAAATGATGGTGTAATTCAGGGAAGTAAAGGAACTTGGAAAAACTTACCATCCAAATGTTCTCTAAGTGTACCGTTAGGCACATATTCCGTAATAATAAGGCGCTCATTTCCTTTATCAATATATCCAAGAAGTTTCACTAGATTCCGATGATCAATTTTCGAAAGTAGCTCAACCTCGCTTCTAAATTCACTTCGTAGAGCATCAAAATGTTCCTACATGATGATTTTTGGTTTAAAAATCAAGGGAAAAGGTTTTTTAGAAAATATACAAGCAAAAGGAGACAGTAAGTTGAAGGCTAATTCGGTTTTTACAGTTTTCCTCCATTCTTCATATTATAGGTCCCATATTGCCTTCCCTAATCTATAGTCCCTCGTTTGAAACGAAGGAGTATGCTTTAACTTTTTCCGTAAAAAAAAACAATTTCAGCTTGTCTATTGCTTTCATTCGAAAACGCACACCAACATTAGTAATTTCTAACCTTTATTCTAGTTATCAACTTTTTCTAGGAAAATGGAAGTCATTGATCATATATATACTTTGGAACTAAAAATTAGTCTGTATGACCTAAAAAATCAAACTTTTGATTATTATTTTTTTATGATTATAGGAAGTAGTTGTAGGAGTAGATGCCTTCACCTAAATCATCATTTAAACGATTTCTAACATGGGCATGTCCGACCATCACAAACTTCATTTGGTGAACGACAATTAAAAATTAAAACTTACAAAGGAACTAAGTTTTATGGTAAGCACAAGCAAAAGCAAGTTCTAGTTTCAAAAGATCATGCTATGTTCCTATAAATAACTAGACAAGTGAAAGTTTCAACACATTACGTAACATGGATGGGTTGTTTGGGGTTCTATTTTATCTCTAATCAGTCAAATAGGTAAAATAATATTAAAAATATAATTCTAGCTTATAAGAAAACAAGTCATATTGGTCAAACGGGTTAGAAACCGCCCAAAGTGCATTTTTTAAGCATACAACCTCCTCAATCATTTATTTTGATTTTTTTTTGAAATTTTAATAATATAATTTTTGCAATCATATTCAACAGAACAATGTTCAAATAACTTGGACAAAAGCGTTCCAAGTCTATCCAACCCAACCCAGCTTGTTTTGAATAATTACACCCACCTGCCCCGTCTATATTGCTAACTCTAATACTAATTAATGGAAGGAATTGTATAGATACGACTATTAAGGAAGTAATACTGCAAAAAAGGGATCTCAATCCCATTCAACAAGTATTCATATTACCTTCTTTGCTCGTTTTATGGCAACCGTTTGGCCGTCTGGTAGTTGAGCTTTATATACGGTTCCAAAACCACCTTCACCTAACCTTAATGATGGTGAAAAATTTTGTGTAGCTCTTGCAACTTGGTTCATGGTCAAATGAACAGATCCAATTCTATCAAGTTTAGGAGACATTGAGAATCTACTAGGACTGGGTGGCACACGTAGTGGACTCGCTGGAACCTTTTCGGAAACAGAGTTCATTTCTATAGATGAAGCTGAATCCACTGCAGAAAATATATTAAACCAGTTTAGGTAACCAAAACACCAAAATTGTAGTTGATTGCATTGTGACAGCAAATAAATTTCATGGTTTCTGTTGGGATTAGAGGCTAATTCGACCCATTTAATTGTGGGTCAATTAGGATTCTGATTTATCTCAAACGGGTCAAATATAAAAATCAGCTAAAAGCGAACATGTCAAATGATCAACAGGTTGAAACTTGAAACTTGTGAAAATTCCATTTGTAATGCAAACAACCCCCAACATCATTTTATTCAAATATTTAGATAACATCTTTTTCAATCAAAATTAATGCAATTATTGCGGTCAACCCGGCCTGTCCTCTTTTGACCGAACGGGAACCAAATGTTTGACTTCAGACAGTTAATAAAGGGATAATGAAGGATATCCACAAGAGTATAACCTTTTACAAGGCCACCCAAGTTTGTTTGCAAGAGCTAATTGTTTGTGGTCTTAGTGTCTTACCGTTTCTAGAAGAACATGAACTAGTTGACTTAAGGTCTTAGCCATGGGCATGTTTTTGGCTGGAATTGGTATAAATGAAACCAGAAACATACTTTGGATAGCCCATAAAATAGTTTAACAATATGGATGGCGTTAATGCAAGTTAAATGCTTGGGTGCGCTCAATGGTGGGCAAACATTCTTTTAGACCAGATTAAATTTAATCAATATCTTCTTACTATTAATAGGCAAAGAGGTAACTTTGAATTAAATAATTGTTCAAATGGGATGCCTTGCATTTTCTTGTGACATCCGGGAGAAAAGTTGTTGCATTTATTTTGGAACACAGGAGTTTAAAACAAGGTTTTTAGTAAGAAATGTAAAGATTTCTTGGCATGTAAAATAAATTCAAAGTATTTATAACATAACTCACTTGAACTTGGCTCCTTGGCAAGAACAGTGTGGGCTGTATCTTTCCTTCTAGAACGAAAGCAAGGGCAAAGAAAACTGCAACACAAAATCAAAATCCCGGATCCACCCATCACCAGATATTTTGTTCTAAACAAGGATTCTTGATCGCCCTTTTTTCTCTTTGACTTGTGTTCCTCTCCTTCTACAGTTTGATCTCTATCTAAATTCTGTAGAAATCTCCTTCCATCTAGTCAAAATTACACAAAAGTCAAAAGCGTTCAAGATACACAAGTTCAAACACTTCATTTGTAAAAACTACTGCTCTCTTTGTCCCATGAAGACTACAAGATTTCATTTAGCGGAATGCCTAATGAAAATTGCAAATTTCCCTTTTACAGATAGACTCGGGATAAAATTACATATCTGCTCATTATGATTGTCAAAAAAGATGTTATTGACTTGGGCCACAAGATTCTTTTACTTGTAAAAAACAGTATTTTAGATAATATGAGAAACCGTAAAAGAATGTTGCAATTTCATTGAAAAGGACCCCAGTAGTATTCAAAACTTGCTCTTCGGGACGTTCAACGGAAATTGCAAAATTTCCTTTCGTGGGATGATAAAAAGATATAATCTTGTATCTGTTCATTGTAATTGTTACTGATGATGCTATTGACTTGGGTCACACCATTCCTTTATGTGTAATAAAGGATCTTTTAAATATATGCTGAAAAATGTTGTAATTTTCACGGGACAGATAAATATGAAAATTTGAAAATCCCCTCAAATGGGGAGAATCCTGAGATAAAATATGTTTTTCCCATTGTTGTCAACTTGGACCACAAGACTCTTTCATGTGTAAGAAATAGTATTTCAGGTATTTGACAAATGGTCAAAATGTTGCAATTCCCATGGGACGGATTCCCCTGATTATAAATTATTATTTTCCTAACAAAATACAAAAGCTAACACAAAAGCAACAAAATAAGATTTCATAACACAATGCATACCTGAAAACCGATCAACCACATGGCAATGATTCACGACGTTCCTATTTATGGAACAACAATTTGCATGATACAAATCGATGGTCTTGCAAAAGAAATCTTTGCTTACTAATTCGCCGTTTAAATAATATAGTTTGCTATTAGAATCGCTCAAATATCCGATATGATAAGTCCCACAAGCCTTTAAAGGAAAAAATCTGAAGGCAAATATGATTTGTAATTGAATCAATAACAAAAAGCTCAACACGATCACTCCCATTCTCATTTACGAGCAAATAATTTCCATCTCACCAGTAGACTACAACAAGGGCATTTCTAAACTCTTCAAGTCATAAAGTAAAAGTAGAGGAATTGAAATTGAATGTTGATAATGTATCAATACGACAGTTTCATGGTACATTCATGAATAATGGAGCGTTCCAATACACAGCACACAAATATTCCGCATCAACATTAGAGTCGGCCCTTATTCCTCCAAACCTGTTCACAAAATAGAGAAAGATGATTAACCATGAGAGAAGAGAAGGCAGGTGTGAATAACACATTAGAGATATCACTTAGGGGGTGTTTGGACGTGCGTTTTGAAAGTGATTATGAATCTCTATAATTGGATAAAGGAATTTCTATTAGGACTATATGGTTCTTTACTCTTTAGGCATTACAATCAGTTTAATACTTATTTTTTACGCTTCCCTTAATGATTAAAATTTTGCCAGACATTCATGATTCAACATTCAACACAACTAAAAGTGATTATTATATCTTAAAGTAGCAGCACATTTTAATATGGCTGATTACCAAGTAATTGAGTATCACATAATCACTTACAAAAGACACATCCAAACCTTGATTAGAAGCAGAATTCAACTAAGTATTCTTAAAATAGTATCCCCAAAGCCATAATCCTTGGAATTCTAAAACCCTATAGCTAGAAACACCTAAATATGATCAAACTTCATCCTAATTTCCAAAATTAAAGATGTGCACAGAAACATCCTGATTTCCCCCAATAAGGGAAAAAAAACAATCCTCTCAAACTCATCATATAATCAAGAATGTTAAGACATTAAAGAAAACAAACCCTAATTTTAATCAGTTTATACTTCTAAATTGATGCTCCCCCTTTCAAGATTTCCATACTGAAAACCTCAATTTTAGATAAATTTCTTCATAATTGAGAAAAAGATTTCCATACTGAAAACCTCAATTTTAGATAAATTTCTTCATAATTGAGAAAAACCAAGAAGATAAAACAAGAAACTAGACAAAATAAATTACTGAAACCTATTTCATTGCCACTTACTGCAAAAAAAAGAACAAGATAAACAATATCAAAGTGAGATATCAAGAAACTCAATCTTCATCGAATTCCTTCAATTTGAGACAACCCCAGATGATAAAACAAGAAACTAAACAAACCCGTAGTCAAAACCTCCTCAAATGGCAGTAAAATTCAAAGAGTACAGTAATAATAATAAATAATTGTGACCCAACTCAGCAAGAAACCAACTTGTGATTCAAGTCAACAGATATGAAAGGGAGAAAGTTCAAACCTTTATGAAACCGGCTGAGTTCAAAGAGGATAAACATTAAGATTAGGTGAGTATATGTAAACAGTAGATTGATTGTTTAGAATGTATGGTTTCTTGGAAAATTCTGATGAAGATGTTAGAGCGACCGGCGAAGGGAGGAGGGGTTAGGAGAATAAAAATATGAGAGGTTTTGTATTATAAAATTGGTCTGGTTTATTATTGGAAAATTATATGAGACAGATGATGTCACAACCGTGTAAGCAAAGTGAGCTGGTTTTTGAAGTTCATGTGCTTTTCCAAGGTGTGATGCCATCTTGCAACTCTGCCGGGTTGACCCGATAAGATTTGCTCTAACCAAAGTCTCTTTCTTTCCAGGGAAGGTGCATGTAACTATGTGTATTGTATTGACTATTGAGTGGTATTGTGATTTTCATTTTAATTTTTTTAATGGAAATTATTACAATTGTTTAGGTTTATAACTGGTTGCGTATTAAATTGTTAAGACTGACCAAACCATTCAATGCGCAGGTAGAAGATGATTTGTACGGAATAAGTTTTTACTACATACAATAATTATGACTTTTATGCCTCTATAATCTCACTATCTTTTATTCTCATACACGTATTGAAGGGCGTGATGGTCATAACAACCATTAATTGTTGGGTCGGAAAAAAAATTGTTGTATACAAATCATCTCTCGTTTGTTTATTCTTTGTGATGCTGAATCAATTATTTCACAGAGGGGCGGTATGGAGATGATGTTTATGGATGAGGAGGTAAGTTATAATTTGTATGAATTTGCTTTCTATTTAGATAGTTCTGTGTTTCTTTTGAAGCTAAAGTTCCACTTATGATGTTTGTATGTGATTTCATGGTGCAAGGGTCAAAAAGTTTCTGGAACTATCAAAAGGAACTTGATGTCTAAGTTTGAAGGTATGTTGGAGGTGATGTGAATAGTCTGTTTGGGGGTTGCTGTGTGAACATGAGTACACACAAGTACAAGAGTAACTTTCATGGGAATATAGTTATCAAGTCCCTTGCAAGTGGTTTAACACATGGATATTTATTGCATTCATTTGAATTCACAATCATATAAGTCTTTCTGTTGTGAGTTTTGTTAGTAGCATCATTCCTTATGGTATTAGAGAGACTAGGATTTCCTTTATTAACCAAATACTCTTAATGGTAATGAACCAAACAATATCAATACTTCAATAGTAATGATAATTTTAAGGAATATTCATTGCATTCATTTGGATTCCGTTAAGGCCAGCCTAACACATGGGAATTGGTGGGATCGGAGAAATTAAGAATTCTTTCGCTCTCCAGTTTGGTTGTATAAAGTTATCATAACACATTGTTTCCCAAACTATATATTGTTTCTACATTATCAGTAACTAATGACTTATATATGGTCATGTTTATATCATTTGAGTAATAAATTGTTAAGTGCAAGTGTGTAACATATCTTGTTGCATGTTGAACTTTTAGAATGCACCTAACTAAAGTTGAACGCTTAAAACTAGAATCTATCATCAATAGTCATGATAAGAGTGGTGGGAGTGGTTACCTCTCACCACACCCACCACACCGCCACGTCAGCTTTTTATTACCACCACTCAGCTTACCACATAGACCCGTAGTGATAACTTCTCACCACACTAAATTCTGGGACCCGCCTTTATTAATTTCATGTCTTATACTCAATAAAAATAAAATAAGATTTTTAAAATAAAAAGAATTAAAATTAAGATTTCACCAAAGTCGAATTACATAGATTGTTTCAGATAATACAAGTAATTACATAAACTATAAATTAATGTTCATTACAACTTACATTGCACAAAGTACAAGTAGCAATTACATAAACTATAAATTAATCTTCCATACAACTTACACTCCACAAAGTACAAGTAACAAACACTTTTTCCCAAATCTTACTTCCAACTGTTCATCTTCCCCACCTCACACCCAGTTTTTATAAATCCTACATTTAAGTGATGAAGAAAGAGATTTAACAACTCAGTACATATATTTAAATCCCTTAAATATCAGTCCATGTGCAAAAGAAAAAAGAAAAACTAGCATCGGAGTCTTCAGTCCACGCCACCATCGCGCAGCGGTGCATACCACGCCCCTCCTTCACCACGCCGCCATGGTGTGGTAGCTACTCTTACCACGGCGCGGTGGGGGCTCTTCCACGCAGATTTGGTCGCCCACTCCGACCTCTCTAAAAGGTCATTCATACCTTTGAGTTGAACAATTGAATATTGCATGTTGACTTTTGAAGTATCTTTGATTATTTGAAAATTTTAGACCAGAAATCCTATACCAACTTTGAACATTAAAAACAAGTTAACCAAGAATTCTAGCCTAGTAGTATTATGGTAGTTTAAGTTTGGTATTGCTCATAGCTTAAGGTTATGGGTTCAGAAACCGACATAAACAAATTTAGGGTAGATTTAGAAGCCGTTAAAAAACTTTAAAAACAAGTTTGACTCTTGAATTTGAATTGAAAATTAATTGCATCGGTAAATTGGCTTTAGAATGAGCTATAAATACATTTGATGTTTTGCAGAGTTTTATATACATATATGTATATATAAAAACTAAAAAATTGATAAAACCGGATTGACTTGACAATTGAACCGATTGACCGTAACTTGTTCACACACTATATCAACTAAAAATCCAGAGTATAAAACATTTTTTCAAGTAAACAACAAGATATCTTAATTGCTTCATTGATTTTTATTTTGTTTTTAGTGTTGAAAATGTCACAATTCATTGGTCAATCAAGTTGTAAAAGTTTTTTCTAAACAAGTTTCTATAGAAAAATTAAAGTTGATGTAACCTTTCTACCTTATATTAGTGTTTATATTTATATTATATATCTTGTATCACTATATGCTAATAATTATCATTACTCTTATTATTAATAATTATATTAACATCACTAATCTATCATTAACACATTACAGTAATGATTGTCCATTACTACCGTCGGTCAATCATTACCATCAATGTACTCCACTGAATAAATAAAAATATTTTAAAATAAATAAATAGCATGTTATATATGCTCGTTACGATGGTAACGAACTTGGCTTTAACGACCGGCCAACACACCCACCGGAGTAGTATAACAACCATCACTAGCTCGTTATGAACGTTTTAAGAGCTCATCACGAACTTATTGTATATGCTCTTACTATATGTGTGTGTGTGTTATAGAGATAAGTGATAAAATTCTTTGGTAAAAGCTTAACTAAAGATCATGCCTTTTATACTTTACTTTAACATTTTTATATGTTATTTTTTTTTTAATTTTAGATCGTTACATGCGGTATGTATGTGTATGGTTGGCTATCTCATTTTGTTGGCAAAAGAAAATATATAATAACTAAATCATTTAATTTATTAGAAATAATCCCTATTCGATTATCTATACTACATTATAATACATTTAACACTCTTTCTTATACTTCACTTACGTCATGTTCTCGAGTTTTTTTAAAGGAAGGAATGGAAATGATTTGGAAGGAAAGCTTTAAAAAGATGTTCTTGAGTTTTACTTAGGGGGTGTTTGGTTGGAGGGAATTCATGGGATTCTGTGGGAATTGGAATCCAATTCCTAGGAAATCCCATGTTTGGTTCAACTTAGTCAGGGGAATTGGATTTCTAAATGGAATTCAGATTCCTTCATCTGAGGGATTTCATATTCCTTCCAATATTGGATGGAATTCAAATTCCTTCCATCAACATCACCTGTGGTCACAGATTTCACCATTTTTTCGTCTCTTATCCCCTTCACTCTCCCCCTCGACGACAGCGACCGGCAAGTGACGAGTGGCTTCGACGGTGGCTTCATCTTCTTCGACTGGTGGCTTCGACGACGGGTGAGGAGCGGTGACCGGTGGCTTCGACGGTGGCTTCATCTTCTTTGACTTGTGGCTTCGACGACGAGCGACGAGTGGCGACCGGTGGCTTCGATTAGGGCTTCAATCTTCGACGGTGGCTTCATTTTCTTCATCCTGACGACCAGCGATTAGGGCTTCATTCGTCCCGATGGCGGCAACGGTGGCTTCGACGGTGGCGGTGTTGGGGCAGTGGTTGGGAGTGGCGACAGAGATGTTGGGGGCGGCGGTGGTGAAGGAAGTTGCCACCGATTTCACTAAGCATTTCCCTTTTGAATTCCATCTCTTGCTAAACACAAAAAGGAAGGAATTACTTTCCAATTCAAATTCCTTCCCATTCAAATTCCTTCGAAGATTCCAATTCCAATGAAAAAGAATCCGCGAACCAAACGTCACCTTAGTGAATTTGAGGTGTGTGATGAGCCTGAACTTGGAGTAGCCTATTTAAACCTGGAAATGAAAATGAGATACATACGAGTCAGTGAAGTGGCCAAATATTGTGATAGTACAGTGAAGAATATATTTGGTCTAAATTGTTTAATAAGTTGTGCCAAGACGCTTACTTAACCGTGAGATGGATGGTTATCAAAGCGTGCTAGTTAGTGACGTTCATAAGAAAATTGGAGAAAGGTTGAATCTATGTTGAAGAAAGATTGGATATTCACAAACGAGTATTCAAACATTATATTGAAGCTAAGAAGGAGATAAGGAAGAAAAAAAAGAAAGCATAAGTAGACAATATTGTTTTATTTTGCTTTATTTGTAGAATGAACACAAAGGGGGTGAATGTTAGAACCTTACTGTGTTCATTTTATCATTCTAGTTTAAGTTTGTTTTTAGATGTATTTGTCTAAAAGTACAAGGACCATTATTGTACATATGACCATGGTATTTAAGCCATAGGTCGGTTAACCCTAATCAAGTTTTTCATTATTTCCCAGCCGTATACTTTGTTCTCTGCTTTATACGCATATGTACATTCATACGGTTTGATTCATACATTGATAATCATTGTGTTCAAGTAGAAATCTTTTTTTGTTGTGATACTGACCGGGAACATATAATGGGGTATTTTGTGCACGACCTATTCTTTTTGTTTAGTTATTATTATTTTTCTATATTTTTACGTTTTTGACACATCAAAGATATGATGTTATTTGAGTCAACACATCCATAAAAAAATTGGATTGAAATTGCCACCCCTAGTTTGAGGTAGATAAAATTATTCAAGCATATAGGCACTGACCACGACTTATTACAGGACGTGGTATGCAGTTTGGAATGGGAATCCATTGCTATCTTGACTAGGGCATAGCTTTGAATGATCAGAATGAAGGTGTTTTTTTCTCCTTTTCCTGCTGTTATATTTTTCTGAATTATACTCAAGACATATGTAGTTAATTAGATGCTGATGAAAGTTTTCCAGCTACTGTTGTCAACTAATAGGCTCTTTGTACATGAGTTACCAGCAGACAAAACCGACTATATTTCCTGACATCATTTGCATCAGATTTCTCTCATCTTTCATGAATCATTTTGGAACGACAAGAGTGCTACTCAAAATGCAAGGCAAATCGGTAGTTGCGTGTAATATTCTCTTCGGTTATGACTTCTTTGATGAATCATTTTCTTGAAATAATTCATCGTGTATTCACCAGGAGACGTATGTTTACATCGTTGAAGCCATCGTATAAAGTTTGTTCTTTCTTAAAATTTCAACTGTGTTTTGTTTTGACTTGTGACATCTATGTTTGTTAGTTGTCACATCCGTTCTCTTTCTCATATTTTGTTTTTATTATAAACTCAGATTAAAAGATTCATTTATTATTTATTGTATTTAAAAAATATAATTTTTTTTATGATTAAGAAACTATTTTTAATTAAAGTTATCGACTTCAACTGAACTTATAAAATGCAACGATTTTTATTGTATCAAATAAAAGTTGAAGCTTCAAAACGGCCTTTATCCGTAATCTTGTTGGGTTACCCCTAATGGCATAGAGGTCAGCTTCTGTTTTCTTTGCAATGGTGAAGATTATCGAGCTTAAATTTATTTTGGGGTTTATTTATATAGTAGCAACTAAGTTTGAAAAATGTTTGACCAAGACCATCTATGAGAAATTTTACAATATAAAAATAAAGAGGCGAGTGATATTAGTTAATCTTGTCACTGTTTTTAAACCTTGTCACTGTTCTACGAAATTTTCCCTTTATTTTATTAAAATTAGCTTTTAGTTTACCAACATCTATACAACATTACATATTTGCCAATATCTATTCAACTTTACGAGTTTGTCTATATCTATTTAACTTTACATTTTTAAGTCTCGCTAAGACCAAAATGTGTAGATTTAGGGTGTGTTGGAGTTTATTGTACAAAAAAATATATACTGTACTAAATTTTGAAAGTTACCATTTAGTGTACTCTAACATATGATAGCGGGTTACCATTGGTCATACCGCATTGTCTAGAGACTTCATCATCCCCGATGACAGCATCTTCGTCTATGTTCTAGTCAGAAACCCGCATCTTTGTTAACACCATACACGGATATCATCTACGTTCCTTGAGAAGTAACAATTATCAGGGAAAAATTGATTTGTAGAGGGTGTTATGATCAACTTATTTTTTTAACTTCTCAATTTTTTAAAAACTTTTTTTTTGTAGCTAATAAGGCAACTTTCTTTCTACTTATGAGCTTATGAATTTAGGTAATACATAAGCTTAGATTGATAACCTCATAAGACTAAAAAGATTGACTAATCAGATTATCAAAATTTTAGTAACCTCATAAGCTAGAAAATTAAACTAATCCAGACACCTATTTTGCAATCTCCTTGATGTCATTGTTATGGACCATCACTTTACTACATCATAATCATATTTACTTTCAACGGATCATCATGAAGTAACGACATTTTTCCTAGTCCTTATGAATCATCACTATCAGATTAATATTATGGTAATAACTAATAAATGGATGGTTGTTCTATACACTTTCATTTAAGGAATGTTGATAGATCCTAATGCGACAAGCTTGTACCCTTCTAAAAGGACCACTCCTTTAACACCGCACATATTAAACCCTATCATGGCTTGTTATGTTCCACAACAACACTAAACAATTCAAATTGAAGAATGTCGAAATCTCGACAATTTCAAAAATATATTAGAGCATAGGTTCATAAAAGGATCTTATCGACTCTATTAAGAATCTGCATGATAACTTATAACTAACTTTGCTAAAATGGAATGTAACATGTTAGTTAAGCAACTTTTCTTTGTTATCAATGGAAATTCATGAATTTCAAGCGACCAACCTTTATGAAACTCTAAATTCATCTCTAAAACACGTAATTAAAATGTATATAGATAAGGATTAGTTTTCATACATTGTTATTGTGTAAAACGGCAATTCAAAACTTGATAAACATGAAGTTCAGGTGCCGGATGTAGAACAGAAAAATGACAAGGAAAAACCAGAAGTTGACATAGTAATAGAAAAAGGAAGTGTAGATAACACCGAAAAAACTCGGTTGAAAGTCCATATGATATCGAAAGTTCAAAAGAAATGGAGGCAAATGTATATGACGTTGAAGATGGAAAAGCATCGTCGAATAATGGAGTTACAGTCACAGATACTACAAAAGAGGTGACCAAGAAACTTCCGCAGAAGCAGCTCCATTTAATCCATCTAACATTCCAGTTTATGGGTCGGTTTCAATGTCAGTTAAAGATCATAGAAGGATATTATTACCAGCACCTGTAAACAAATGGGTTTCCAGGTGATCAAAATGGGTACCCTTGACTCAGTTGAATCACCAGTTAGTTCAGTAGATTCTCCATCAACTATCACTAAAGAAGCTTGCGCCGAAACCATAGTCACATAAATTGCTGATACCCCCACAATATGTGTTCCGATCATTCGTACTCAATCGCGGTACGAAATCGAACCGGATGCACCATGGAACGCGATTTGGTTCATTGGTCAAATCGATGGTCAAAATCGATTCTGTTGGATTTCAATTCATGAATGGGAATGCAATTAGGAACGATCCAAACAATGAAATACACGAAATCAAGGTATGGTACGTTAATTTCAGTGGCTGGAAATACTATACCCACTACAAAAAAAATGCCAATTAATGGCATACAAAAAGTGCCGCAAAAACCAATAAAAGTGCCATTAAAGATCTCTCTAGGAAACTACGGCACATAAAAAAGTGCCACTAGAAGAGCTAACACTAAAGCCTTTTGGTGGCACTTTTTTTGTTTGACGCAGTAGACATTTACACCTTTAATAGCACTTTTTTATTGCCACAATAATCAAATAGACTTTTATGGCACAATTATTATGCTGGTAATAACTATTACCATTTCAAAATTTATAACACTTTTAGTGACATAATTTTGCCACAAAATTCGGATTATCAAAG
>JAUEJL010059492.1:0-18772 GCA_032274825.1 Drosophyllum lusitanicum | reverse complement strand
TACGGCCGTGCTTCACCCTGCCAAAACCCATTTTTGCCTTTTGTCTCTCTTTTGCTTGATCGTGTTGCCGGAATCAATACTTGGCGTGTGACCCGACTTTTGTTAGACGCGACGCGACGCGTCGACTTGTGGGACGCGACGCATCCAGTGGAAATTCAGTTTGGGAACTTTTGTTTATTGATTCTATTGTGTTGCATGTTATATGGTTTCTTTATATGTGATTCTAACCTGTTGGTTATGGTTATGTTTGATATAAATGTATGTGAATATATATATTTATGAATCGAAGACTGATTCCGGTGTTGTTGTGTTCTCAGGAACAGCGAAGACTCAGTGACATTAGAATACTGAGCAGGTGCAATTGAGAATTGAGGTGAGTGGATGTTAACTCACGGATGGTAAAGGTTATGGTTGATATGATAGATGTGATGCATGTGATTATTGATTGATAGACTGTTTAGTCTGATGTTGTTATTAAATACCTGCTTGTGTGTTATTTGGCCAATACGTGCTTGTGGGATGATAACGAGTATTGTGATATGATGGAAGTCGGCTATGCGTAGAATTAGGCTGGGCCCGTTTGCTATTGGTTGAACAACTGTAGACCTTCTGATGCATTAACGGAAGGGATTTAATTGTGCCAATTGGCAGAGGGCGGGCTATCGGTAAACCTTTGCTTGGCCTGCAAATGGTTGAAAGGTTCTGCGCCGAACCGCCGGTCTTCCGGATCTATGTGATTGCATGCTTTTGTATTGATTGTTACTGCTTGCTGTAGTGATTTAGCTTCCATTCACTTAGCTTTGTGTTAATTCCCCACTGTTAACCCGTTTTTGCAGGTTGGTAAGTGCAGCTATTTAGCTGTAGTTTTGTGAGAAGGGAAACTTGACCAACACTATGATATTTTGTTTTGGATAGAGATGAACCATGTTTTGCAAATCTTTTGTAACACAAATGAGATACTGTAGTTTTGTAAACAGTATGTATTTGTTGTGGGTTTAATGTATATAATATTTTGATCAATGCTTTCGCAGCGAATTTAAAAAAAATGGCTTAAGATTTTCAGTGTTTCAAGAACCATTTGTGTGTGTTAAAACTGAACGAGTTTGCGTCTTCTACGCCATCAAGAACCTGACGAATCTCGGGGCATATGCACGCACTTCCTGCATAAGCAGAATCCCCATGAGCCCAGATGTCGAATTATTTCAAATCAATGTGTACGTGACTCTCTAATTCAAATCAACAACATATTAATCAAACGAAAACTAAATTACATATATAATCTGCCTAATTCATCATCGGGTGAAACAAAATAACATTATGTTCTTATTTTGATTTTGATTTGATGTAACATTTTATAACTCCCACTCATAATGTAATTTATAAAATATCTAGAAAGTAAATCCAATAACCTAATTAGATAATAATAATATGGTAATTTAAGGTAATAAAAAAACTAAAACAAAAATAAGAATAAAACAAATAGAAAATCGAAAGGCAAAAAAGAAAAAAAAGACAAGCATGGGCCACGGACAATAATGGACTTTGCAAACAATAAATAAACAAAGTATCCGACATATAGGAAATCAAGAATACAAAAGAAGAAACAAGAATGGACTTTGCAAACCTAGCTACCAGATGTTGTTCGGTTTGTTTTTGGTCTGGTCTAGCGATGTTTCCTGTGGTTCTTTTCGAGTTTGGTACAGATTCGGTCTAGTTCTGGTAGGGTTGAGCATAGTAACTTGCAGTTTCTCGATCCAGATTGGTTTTTAACTAGAAGTTGATAAAGCTAAGATTTTAGGCCCATAAATTTTAAAAACCTTTTATATATATGAATTTCAAGAAATAGATTATATAACTTGTAATAAAAATTTAATGCTAGTGTTTATGAAATTAAAATATCATATACTTGATAAAAATGACTTAACATAACAATTGATGCTTTATTTTCCTATATTCGTTGGTTTAGCGAAAGTGAGAAAAGTAAATGTGATGCAAAAAATAAAGGGAAAAGGATGTGTGTTATTGCAACATCTAAGTTTTGTGCTATTATATTTATATACTTGTTTAATGAAGGATAATTTTGTTGTTTCAGTATTTGCTCATTAAAGTTGTATGCGAGTCAGTGAGTGTGACAGTATTTAACTTTGATGCTACTAACAACATATATCATTTGCCCAAAAATAAATATGATTTATGAATTAGCGATTGGGATCACTAACCTTTAGTTAATAATATTTCTAGTGTAAAATAGGAAATAAATAATGTTTTTCTATGGTATTAATTAATTAATTCACCAATACACGTGTGAATTTTTATGTAATAGAATTATAGTAGTGACTTAGAGAGTGTAGTTTATTTATCATTGGTGTGCTTATCTAGCATAGCATTCACATGCTCTTGCACCATATACCATAGCATACTAACATGCTTATCATCCATAAGAGTTGCACCGATGGCAACCCGAATCACATAAACCCCTTCGATCACCGTGTGTGTCAAGTAAACCCGGCCTGAACCATTTAACGATTCCAGTAGCTTCTGGTTAAAACGATTTACCTCTTCCATGTTGCTTTCTTTAGCCATATGAGTTGCCATTAATGCTGATGGTGAAACCCTAAAACACACAGTAGCAAAGTTTCTAGGAGCCACAACTTCAAATTTGTTGTCTGCAGACAAAAGGGCTTCAAAATGCTTAGCCATTTTCACATGTTTACGTATATTAAATTGTAACCCGGTTACTCCATAAGTTTTTATCACCATCCATAGTTTCATTGCCCGAAAACGTCGACTAAGAGCGATCTGCCAGTCCTTATAGTCTACCACTTGCTTCGACTCACTCGCTTTATTCTTCAACATTTCAGGATCTGTAGATAGTGCTTTCGTAAGATCGATTCGATCTTTAACCCAAAGGCAACAACAATCTAAAGAGGTCAAGAACCATTTGTGCGCGTTGAAACTGAATGAGTTTGCGCCTTCTACGCCATCAAGAAAGTGGCGAAACTCGGGGCATATGCACGCACTTCCCGCATAAGCAGAATCCACATGAGCCCAGATGTCGAATCGTTTTGAAACTTCACATAATGTTGTTAGTGGATCCACTGATGTTGTCGGTGTTGTTCCTACTGTGAGGCATAAGTATAACGGAATCAAACCGGCTTCGAGATCTGATACGATAGCGGCTACCAATGCAGCCGGTGATAATTGAAAGTTTGTCGAGTTTGTTGTGACGACAGCCCGGACGTTATTCTTATCAATCCCGATGATCGTACACGCTTTTTGAAGAGACAAGTGTGTTTGATCCGAGTAGTAAACAACATGCTTACTTATAGTGTCAGTTTTATTCTTAAACCGGTTTAACTTTTTCTCGTGAGCGGCTACTAACGTGCACACGAAGCTCTCACACGTGGTCCCGTGAATCACACCTCCGCCATCGCTAGAAAAGGAGAAAGATTTCGGAAGTTGAAGAAGCTTCCGAAGCCACTCCATGACGACCATCTCGAGCTCAGTCGCAGCAGGGGAAGCCAACCAGTTAAACCCGACAGCATTAAACCCCGTAAGAAGCATTTCACCGAGAAAGTTTCCCGTGCTTCCGCATGATGGGAAGTAACCAAGAAAACCAGGACTTTGCCAGTGGGTTAAACCTGGGATTATATGTTTATGAACATCTTGCAATATGGATTCAATAGGTTCAGGCTGCATGGGTGCTGATTTAGGCATTGTTTCCGTGAGGAAACCTGGTTTAACTTGGCTACAAACGGGGTATTTTTCGATATTCGAGTAGTAATCGGCTAAGAAATCGACAACCAGATAGGCTTGCTTTCTGAACTCTTCGGGGTCTAAAGGGTTCACGGTGGTGGTTGTTTCAACACGGCCATGGCTACCCATTTTGTAAGTTATTTAGATGGATTGAACTTTGTGATTTTGTTGTGTATTTGATCGAGCTAGCTAGCAATGGGATACTTATAGAGAGGAGGTGAATGTTAACTTTTAATTAAGTGCATGGATGTACCATTTGTCAAACTAAACCAAATTAATTAAATGATGGAATTAAAGTTGGTGGATATTATAATCACGTGTGAGGGTGCATATTACTTTCAATAGCTAGCTAAAATTAAAGAACAAAAAATAAAGCTCGTACACCTTGTTATATTGTAAGTATAGTTTTTTAATAACCAACTTATAAAACACAACATATGTTATGAAAGTGTTTAGCAAGCCAAGGTACCTTTAGAATCTCGGAGTAAAAAGCAGAGTGGTGATATCCACCGGGAACCACTTCTTATCGTACCGTTACTCTATCAAATCAGTTCTTTTTCAGTAGTTCATTATCGAGTCCGGTAGTTGTCACTTTTAACTATATCAAATTAGGACTTAATTAATACTCACTAATAAATCAAAATTTAAAAAAAGAAGAAGAAGAAGAGAGAGAGAGATGAGACACCTAGGCCCCACACACCTTCCTCTCAAACACTACATTGCATTCATCATGTACCTTCCGCCACCAACCACTAAGTTTTGGAGTGGCACCGCTTCCTATGACAACCTCCTTTTACCCCCCACGCTTTGATGCTTCCAGGACTAGTGATACTCTACTACTCTCACCACACCATCCCCACTACTCTCACCACACCACCATATCATTTTTTTCTCCCACAACTTAGTAATATAGTGATCACTTCTTACCAATTTCTACCATTCCAAATTATATGATCCACTAAACAATTAAAATTAAAAGAAAAGGAAAAAGAGTATAGACATGTAGGGTACACCTTTTGGCATCACGTAGCTTTGTGTCCTCGGTCTACAACGTCTTCCACCCACAACGTGTGTCTTTCACCACCCACTCAAACTACTTTTAATCATATGGTCGTAATTGCATATTAGGTTAAGGGATAAACTCATAAACACTTGAAAATATGATTAATATTTACCAACAAATCTACGTACACTACAAAAAAGATGTCGATTATCCACACTTTTTTTCCAATATTAATACACTTATAACCGTAAATAATTACGATCAAGCATGGAAATTTTAGATGTTACTAATTTCTAACAAATCTTTACATTTGAAAGTGTAAAAATTGGAGTAAAAAATCACATTTATTAGTGTGGAAAATTATCTAAATTTTCACACTTTTAAGCGTGGAAAATTTGAAAATAATTCTAGAGCTACAAAAGTCCACACTTTTAAATGTGAACTTTTATAATTATCTATTTATTACTAAATTCGCACATATGAAAGCGTGAACTTTTAAAATCGAATGTACACGTCTATAAATGTTGAGTTTTTTCTTTTTCTAACAATCTTTACTTTTTAAACTATTTTTCACAATTATAAGCGTGACAACACTTAAATTTTTTACACGCTTTTTATGAAGCATGGATAAATGACATATTTTTTTTAGTGAGTGATCTGATAGAACCTCTGACACAAGAGTAGCAACGCCAAACCTTTTGGCTTTGGGATTTTAATTTGGTTGAGGCTTTGAGCATAGGATGACCTTTGCATGGAAAAGCAGCAACCCTTGGATATAGAGAGATTGAGAAAGTTTTTATTAATTTAGATAATATGTTTAACATAATATTAAGTTATATTTAATGTGTATGAATAAGTGTAAATTCAAGAAATACAAATTACAAAATTCATTGGTGCTGTTGAACTCCCGCCATAATGATGACAATTAGGTCCTTATAATTTTTTTGAAATTAAATTCTAATGGTTTGTTATATTTTAGTTACATGTGTATATATTGATGTTCATAATACTCATTTTCATCTCACTGAAGAGGAGAACAGGTGCTCGAGATGTATATGATGGAAGAACTGGTGCCCTCAATCGGAACATCTGTCCCTTCTCCCTCACTTCTGGCAGTTGTTATTTCTCAATCAGATTCTACCCTCCAAAATGTTAGCAAGCATTTTTCTGATGCATATGACACTTCATCTTCAGACAAGGAATTTGATAACCCTATTGATTTTCGTGATGAATCACATGTCATTTCTAGAACTCATTTGCTATCCATTTCTGATGATGGAAAAATATGGAATTGGCTTCTAAATTCTGAGAGTCCCATTGATAAACCAAAAGTTGCATCAGATGCTGCAAATGTTAGTAAAGTGACGATTCTTGATCCAAAATCTGATACACGAGTGCTATCTTCCAACAATTCCATGAAAGACACGGCTAAACAAACACAAGATCTAAAAGTTAGCAAAAGTCATCCATTGGCCTCAACTGCGAGCCAGGATAAACTAACACTTAAGGTCGACACTCTAACTTCTCCTGGAACCATATTGCATCATTCATATGGCTATTTACAAATTTGGTTTGTGCTTGTTTTTTGTTGTTTCCTTTGGTTTCTTCACACATTTTTTTAGTCAAAATCTTGATGCAGATCAGCCTTGTTGGCCAGCTTCATCTGCTTTCTTCAGCGCTGACTATGTTGGCTGTACCATCTCCATCTTTGATAGCTACTTTAGCAAGTGAGTTGTGCGGCTGTAATTTTATTATATATCTTTAACCCAAATTTCATTGTATCTACTGCAATTTTTGTATTCGGATTTTAAGGTATACATTCATCAGTTAGTCAATAAAATATTATATCTGAAGGTGGGGGAAACCATCCTGCGGTTGCTGTTCCACTTGTTGCTTTGGGAACTCAAAATGGTTCAATTGATGTTATTGATGTTTCTGCAAATGCAGTAGCTGCAAGTTTTTCTGTCCATGGTAGTGTTGTAAGAGGATTAAGGTGGCTTGGAAATACTAGACTTGTCTCATTCTCACACAGTCCGGTACTGAATATACTACACCACTCGATTCATCTTTTAAAAATTTTAATTTCTTGGTTGGACTTATTGTATGCGTGTCTGTTATAGCTCATGTACACGCTCTTAGTCACAAATAAATTTTTTCTCTCTCCCGCAAAATTGCTTAAATATTACATATGTTAAACCAATAGCCATGTTCTTTGTAATCACATATAACAATTAGGTACTTAATTCAGGGAAATGAGAAGTCAGGAGGCTTTATCAATAGGCTTGTTATTACCTGCCTTCGGAGTGGTCATAATCGAACCTTTAGGGTCTTGCAAAAGCCTGAGCGTGCTCCAATTAGAGCTCTGCGGGTGTCATCTTCCGGAAGGTCGTACAAAAGATTTTTTCTTTCTACTTATCATGAATACAAGACCGGTTATTTTTTTAATCTGGATTCCTGCAGGAATTTCTAATGTTACAGATCCTTGATGTCTATATTTGTAGGTATCTTTTAATCTTGTTTCGTGATGCACCTGTGGAGGTTTGGGCAATGACAAAAACGCCAATCATGGTAATATGGCTGATTATATTCCATTTATTATCAAAGATTATTATTTGTTACCTTAATTCTTAAAGATGTTTTGGGGGCTTGAAGATTGTAACGGAGTATTGTAAGTCTTTGCCAACTCACTTATATCAGAGGTGGCATGATGGTGGACTATGTTAATGCAGAATGGTAAATGCTCTTGTGAGGGATTCCGTTCACCTAGATACGATGCTAGCTGATGTCTGTCCCCGAATAATAGTTTAGTTCCACATAGAGTCATGCTTATTGCATGAGTGTGTGACTAGAATTATATAAAAGCTGGAATTTTCTAGTTAGGGATAATTCTTTTTTTTTTCCGGTAAAGGGGATGGAACAATTGCTATTTATTTATAATTGGGCATATATTAGGGACACTAGTTGATGATTAACAATCCATTTACATTTTTCCCACTTTGAATCATACATCTTTATTACTACCCTATTTATCTAGAGCAAGCTCAATATATCCAATTAAAACTGCTTTAATTAAATGTAGAGGAAAGCCGAGGAATTGATAAAAGCTTAATGCCATATCCTAAAATCTCGATTATAGTCCCGGTACAGCATAAAGTGGCCTCATTTTGGAATTGCCATAAAATCTATAAAGCCACTTGAACCACCGCGTCAAAAGACTTCCTTTGATGAACCCAAACCCAGGAGAGTCTGAAAGGGTAAGGATATAATTGAGGTTGTCAAAATATAAAGGACCCAAGTTCCACCAAAAAGAGATTGCCCTCCATACACGTGGCAACTTAACATTGTGCCAAAATATGAAGCTTCGTTTCTTGGTCTTCGCCACAAACAGGGCAGCGAATAGACTGAAGATTAAATCCTCTTGTTTGTAGCGAGCCTTCCGTTAGCAATTCTCCAAGCTAGAATCTGATCTTGAATGGAACAAGTTTGTTCCATCTGATTTTAATTGAGACGCGTGGAAGGTATTTTTGATCAATAATACTTTGAAGCGCTTTGTCCGAAAGTTCCCTAACGTCAAGAGTCGATTTTTTTATTACTGTTCTGTTAGTCAAATGTCCATATGCACTTTTGAAAGTTTTGAAGAAAATTTTTATTCGACTTTGAGGTCTGTATAATGTCAATTTGCTACTTAGTAAGAAAAGTAATTCCTAAACTTCAGAACAGAATATATAAAGAGATCTTCTCCAGTCATGTGTTTATTTGCCATAACCTTTGCTTTCTACACAGATTCAATTGCTTAGTTTTCTATGGCTAAAAATGCAACTCTATCCTGAATATCAACTCATGCATGTATATGTATACAAATAGGAATGAGTAAGTTTTTTTTAATGGAAAACTACATATAAAAAAAGAGCACTTGGAACTGTCGTACATGCAGTGTCGTTGTAGAAAAATCTTCTGAAATTTCTTTAAATATTTACACTAGCATACATCTATATATTAATGTTTTTCTTGCAGCTTAGGTCTTTGGCTCTTCCATTCACAGTTTTGGAGTGGACTCTTCCTACTGTTCCACGAACGACTCATAGTGGAGCATCTAAGCAATCTATTGTTAGTTCCCAAGATCACACTTCTGTGGCATCTGATGGGTCCGCTACAGACTCCAGTGAGTTTCTTTTCTGCTAACTTTCAGTCTTCAATTAATACCCCTTGTATCCCTTGAAGCCATTAGGTTTTCATGTTCAAGAGTAACTTGCAGATGGAGCTCAAGAAGACTTTACAGAGAGTTTTTCATTTGCTTTAGTAAATGGTGCACTTGGGGTGTTTGAAGTTCATGGACGAAGGATCCGAGATTTCAGGTACATCAGTTTTCATCTGCTACATGTTGCTGACAATGGATATCTTGAATTTAGTCAATTAACTTAGGTCTGCTTTTGAGATTGTGGACAGCTGTCAAAGCAGTTGTTTTGAGCAAAACTTGGCTAAAAACAGCTTCGATTTTGCATTCTCTCTTGTGACAGTTACATTAATGATATCTGCTACTACTCCTTCACCCATGATCTTTTCTATATGTCACTTAAAATTTTATGAATTAATTAGTTATCAATACAAGGAAAGAGTAAGGAAGAAGTAAATATTGAAAGATTGGTATCTTCTTCATTTCTCGACAGTTAAGTATATCACCTGGAAGAGAGGCTAAATGTGACTCGGTAAATAATGTGAAAACGTTCTTTTTTGTACTTATAGGACTCTTCCTTGCACATTATAGTTTTGTAACTAAATTCATATATGAGATTCTCCGTCGTATGCATCTACCGGAACTCTTCAAATGTAGCATACAGAATTCTCTAGCCATGTCAAAGTTACTACATTATCATAGCCAACTATAATGGCATGACTCTACTAGTCTACTTGATATCAATGAAGCAACATAACTAAGAAAAGGAGTTAGGTGATTTGAAGTTTATTGCACACTTGAATTTTGTTTTCTTCACCTTCTGCATGCAGAAACTGCATGCTTCATTGATCCGAAACCGAGTGATATTTTGTAGTTTCTCCCATTTCAGCCTTCTTTCATTCTTCCATTTCTTTATTGGGTATCTGGAAAACAGGGGAAGTCTAGTTATTATTTTACTCAATATTCGTAATAAGTTGTCTCTGTGAATATAAGCTGTGTTATGTGTCAAGAACTTATATTGTTGTATAAGTTCTTGATAAGCATTTCCTATTGGGCAGACCGAAGTGGCCTGATGCATCATTTATTTCTTCTGAAGGATCGATTACAGCAATGGCTTATCGTACACCTCATGTGGTTAGATTTTTTTCTTCTTATTTACTCATTTATACAAGTACTGACCCTTGCATCTGAATTATTTATTTTTTTATTTTAATTTTATGTCAGGTTATGGGGGACAGGTTAGGGAATGTTCGGTGGTGGGATGTGACAACTGGGCAATCTTCCTCTTTTAATACTCACAGGGAAGGAATTAGAAGAATCAAATTCTCTCCTGTTGTTCCTGGAGATCGTAGCCTTGGTCGTATTGCTGTATTGTTCAATGACAATACATTTTCTGTTTTTGATCTTGTAAGTGAGAAAAGTAGCATGACTTGCTTCTTTTCTTACTTGGTGTTTGTCAGCTATGTTGCAACATATTTGTATGAAGTCAAGCTGGTAACAGGAAGTGCAAAGTTGATTGTAGGTATATAATTGAACATTCAAAATTAAAATTTGAAAGAAAATTTTTCTTGACATTGCAGTATCTGTTACCAAGAAAAATTTCATTTTGGGCCGCAATAATATTTTTCATAACCTAAAAATGTTTCTTACTCATTTTGCAAATGCCCAAAAGATAAGAAAAAGAAAAGCATAATTGAACATCAATCTTTTCTGTTTCAGGATTCACAGGATCCATTAGCGAATTCCCTATTGCAGACTCATGAGTATCCAGCGACCCTTGTGCTGGAACTTGATTGGTTACCTGTGCGAACTGATAAGAATGATCCTCTAGTATTGTGTATAGCTGGAGCTGATAGTAGCTTTCGACTTATTCAGGTTAACATGTATGCATCACATTTCACCAAGCTTGCAGAACACTTGCTTTGGCTTCATGTCACGGTGCTTTTATAGTTTTATATATGCTTATGTTTCAATTGTATTATAGATACTTGTGCTGATAAAAAACTGCATGGAATTGGGGAATATGATTTCACTTTCTTTTTTCTATTTTAGCATGCATGTTCTACAAAGGTAGAAAAGTTCATTGCCTTGCAATTAACTATGCATGTTACTTTAGTTTAGAGATCCCTTTTTTGTGTTCTTGACATATATTAATGACCTAATCTAACTTTCAGTAGTAAATTTATAGTCCATTTTGTAAAGGAGGTGTAATAATTAGGCCTTTACAAGCTAAATACATTTGAGCTTCACAACCTGATATTAAGTCTTCCCAGTAACATTTCTAACCTTTTTGTCCAGAGACAAAAGAAGTGGTTATGGAACCCAGCCTGGATGTGTGAAGGAGCGATTTCGACCGATGCCTTTATGTTCTCCTGTATTGCTTCCTACAGCACATGCCTTGGTGAGATTGACTTTACGCTTTGATTGTAAAGGTTGAGATAGTAAACTTAATTAACCATAATTTGTCAAGTTTTTGTATGACGTAGAGAATTCACAATTAGTTTTGGATAATCCTATTAAATGTTAGAACGTATAACACGAAATGTTATTATACGGACCAATGTGGTAATGTTTAGCATATATAAATCTTTCACATTTTTCATTATTGCAATAACATCTTCATAGTTGTCTATTATGAATCAATCAACATGATTATTTAATCAGAAAATAAGAACTAAAGAACAATTTGGTAGTTTCTAGTATTTGAGATATAAGTTTTTTTCCTATTTATAGCATTCTCACTTAATCAACAAGAAATAATAATAATAATAATAATAATAATAATAATAATAAAAATTAGAATTAGAATTAGAATTAGATATAAATAAGAGTAGAGACGCTCATTATCAGCCTCACAAGTTTTCACTAATTTTCTAGAGCTCCTTGATTTGTAGATTCGTATCATTACTCCCCTCTCCTTAGTTGAACCTTAATAGTATTTTTTATATCTTGATTGTGGTGCTAAAGGATAAAATGAGATGTATAAATAAAGTACGATAGTACGCATAGGTACCTTCTAATACATATAGATATCCTCTAGTATTGAGTTAACTATATCTAGTGTAATACGCCTCAACAAGAGCTCGTCGAGTCGGTAATGGTTTGTGATAGTACCCGAATGTGATCATTTGTAGATATGAATTGTAGTCAAAGATCCCCTTGAGCAACCTTTTTACGAAGAAAATGAAAATCAACTTCAACATGTTTGGTACATGCATGGAAAACATGATTTTCTAATAAGAAAAGCTGCACTTAGATTGTCAGACCATAGAATCGGAGTTCAAGTTGTTTGGATGTTATGTTAACGAATAAGAGCATGAAGCTATGTTAGCTTTGCAACAATGTTGGCGAGAGCTTAGTTCTTTGATGTGGTGGATGAATTGTGTTGCTTACAATCGGTCCAAGAGAATAAATTAGAACCTAGATTGATGGCAAGTCCCCTCGTGGATTGTAGATCATCTGAGCACCCAAGCCAATCATCAATAGATAAGGTTTCAAGAGAGGATGGTTGTCATGGAGCACTAACCTGCTAGTGAGCCCCTATAAAACCTTGAAGAATGGATTTGAAGCCCGACGAATAAGCATGCCATGGTTAACTGTACCACAAAGATAACATCTGATTCGTTTAATCATGGATAAATAATTCTTGGTCTGCGCATACATAAATTGACACACTTTGTTAACAAAAAAGCGTTATTTCTCGTCGAGAAAGGATAACACATTGAAGAGCACCTACAACCCGTCGATATTGGACTGTATAAGAGAAAGCAACATCATCTGCAAGATTAAGGAAACATAGGTGGTTACTGGTGAAGGCGTAGGCTTGGATTCTTATAGTCCGGGCCATTGTAAGAGTTCCAATGTGTACTTTCGTTAATAAAGAATGATACCAGAACTATATGGAACGACTTAAATACCCAAAAAGTAGTTAAATGGAGCAAGGTCTTATTGCAGAGACCGAGCCAAGTTGGCAACCGATGTTGTGGATAGTGATGGTATTGCTTCCATTAATGACGTTGTCATACATGTAAATCAGAATGTACATTACTGTCTTGCCATTAGAGTAAATAAAAAGTGACAGATTTGTGTTAGAACCTGAAACCCAAGAGCATGAAGAGCCTTGGAAAGTAATTGAAACCATGCTCGAGGGACTTGCTTAACTCCATAAGTGGACTTATGAGCAGATAAACAAGATTCGGGCGCTTTGGATTGACAAAGTTGGGAGGTTGCTTCATATAGACGATTTGAGAAAATGACCCTAATTGTTTTTTATTTGACAACAGAGCTGAAGGTCTCATGAAAATCAACAATGTTGGTAATAAAAGGCCTTGGAACAAGGGATCACATCAAACACGAAATACTCTTCCGCCTTTATCATGACACACGTAGGGGTATTTGTTGGCAACATCAAATGAGATTGGTTTTGTGAGTGGGGTAGGGAAGTTGTGAGCAAAATAGGCCGAGGGATTAAACGATACTCAGTGTTTAGTGTTGGTTTGTAAGTTGGATGGTCGTGGGCATGGGAGTGGGGTGGAGGTGGCGGGTAAGGAGTAGTGTTAGGAGATTATGTTGAGATCATATGTGAGGGTTGAGCCATATGTCTAGGAGTTGGTTCACTAGAGGTGTTCCAACTTTTTGTCATGGAAGGTAAGGTGGTAGGATTTTTTGGGGTATTGTCATCAACCATATGAGGTGGTGATGAAGAAGTGTATGGACATGATGTGGAGGGTGTAGACGAAGTAGGTGAATGGTGTAGAACAAAAGGAAAATGGTCCTTGTTGAAGCGCACATGGAAAGCAATGTAAAGACTGTGAGCAATAGGTCAAGACAACGGTAACCATGATGATGATGATAAGTGTATCTAAGGAAAACACATGGAATAGGTCGAAAATCCATTTGATGTCGATTATATGGACGAAGATGAGAAACACACCTACAACCTAATAGCCGAAGGAAGGCATAATCCGGAGAATGTTTGAACAAATAGTCAAGGGGTCATTTTTTATGAGATATGCAAAAGGGCATCTGATTTATCATACACAGCTTTTGTCAAATGCATAATGTCAAAATCTTCCTGGAACATTAGTTTGAGCCATAAGTGTAAGACTAGTTTCAACATGTTGATGACAACGCTCAACAAAGCTAATGTGTTCAGTTGTATGGGGACAAGATAAATGATGATCTAACCAAAGGATTTAAAGAAGGATGTCAAATTGCAAAATTCTTCTCACCAAAACATATTGAGTTTGGTGTTGAATTGTCTTTCAACCATATGAACAAAATCTTTGAATGTGTCATACACGTCACATGTTTTAGCCAAGGGATAAATCCAAATAAATCGAGAATGATGATCAACACATGATATAAAAACATCAATGCCCATCAAAAGATAAAATGATGTGGGACCTCAAACATCACGATATACCAAATTTAAAATATTATTACTTTGATAAGAGGATATAAATAAAAACGATTTTGATTATTTTCTTAAATGACAAGAAGAAGAGAATGTAAATGAAGAGTTATATGTGACACGAAGGGAAAAACAAGAACTCATAAAATGTACAAGAAGGAAATGAGGATTGCCAATTCTTCGATGCAAGGTTTAGAATAATGACACTATGTTCACTTGGGGTATGAGTATGTTAGTGCGTGTAGACTTGTCCTTGACAAAAAAGGTGGAGTGAAATTCAAAGAAAACATTATTATCAACATTTTTTTAAAGATGTAAGTTTTTGGTGATTTGAGGTACGCGAATAATGTCTTTGGTTTTATGTAGTGAATAGATTTTGGAAGAACCAATTTGAAGTACCAGAAGTCCCCTACTATTATATCTTTTTCGGTTTTTCTAAAAAAAGTCCCTTATCATTATTGACATTGAGCTTATGGAGACCATGGTATGCTTGTGAGGTATCCATGCTTGCTAAGTCGGGTGAGACATGGTTGTGTGCTTCCGTGTCGTGCAATCAAGAAGAACCAGAGGAGGAATGGATGTGCCTAATGCAACATCGATCACAAGTGCCATACAATGTGTTATGAGTACATCACACGTAAATCTCCAACCATCACCATGACCATGGTTATTTCCATGAGAAGAGACACCATGATAGTTATTATTTCAATGAATGTTGAGAATTATAGAATGTTCCGAGTCCCGTTTGTGTAGTAGGTATAATCTGAAAACCAAGAGCGGGTAGTTGTTTGAAGCCGCAAGAAACTGAGATGGGTGTAGAGGAGCCGCAAAGGTGCCCAAGAGGTGATGACAGACCATTTAGTGGTATACTTGGAGTTAAGGCTGTCAATTCGGGTTAGGTTCGGATTCAGGTCAGGTTCTTGTCGACCCAATTTCTACCAATTTATTTTCGTGTCAGGTTCGGGTCGTGTCAAGTTCGGGTCGACCCATTTAGGCCAAATGTGATCGACGAGTATTTTTTCGGTCTTCGAATATGGTTTTCGAGTGCGATTTTCAAATTCGGTTTTTCGTTTCAACTACGATTTTCTTAATCAATCTTTCAAATTCAATGTTTGTTTTCCAACTTTCGGTAAAAATTTCGAAAATGATTTTTGCTTATATTCTAACTTCAATATTCAATGTTCATTTCAATTGTATTCGAACTTCAAATTCGATATTTGTTTCGGTTTGATTCAAATTTTGATTTTACTTTTTTATTCAACTCATATAAATGAATATAATAAAAACTATGATTTACTATATTATATCAAGTACCAATAAATAATGTTATTGAACAACCGAATAATTTAAAATTATTCATCATTAAATAGAATTATGAATCTATTCAAAATACTAAAGTACCACCTATCAAATAATCAAATGTAAAATTACCAAAATCATGTAGCCAAAATAACAAATACCAAAATGACGTACTATTGTTTTATCTTTGAATCTGTTATTGTTTATTTTAAGTTTTTAACATTTAAGGGTATTGTACTTTTGTTTGGCGGATTTATTTCCCTAAGATGTCAATCCCTTATTTGAATTCATAATCATCTGTTCAAAATTTAAATTTTAAGTATTAAAGAAAATTTTATAATATTATTGTTTTATCCTTAAACGGGTCACTTTCGGATTGTTAGGTTGACCCTAACACGACCATTTATTTCGTGTCAACCCGCTTTTGACCTGTTTCGGGTTCGTGTCACCTTTTTCGTGTCGGGTTCGAGTCGTGTTTCGTGTCAGGTCAAGAATTGCCAGCCTTACCTGGATTCCCAACAATATCTCTAGTGGAGGTAGCAAAAACTTGAGTGACAAATGATGCGGGGGCACAGTGTTTTCTAAATATGAATTCATAGTCACCGATAAGAACATGAATGTCAATGAATGTGGCAAGGAAATGTCTTGTAGTGATAGTAGATTTCATGATGTTGTATTCCTCTAGAAGACCAAAAATAGTAAGCATAACAAGGTCTTTGTCTTTCACAGGTTCTTCAATACTAGCAATGGCATCCACATCTTCTTGTGCATGTTTGAGAAAGGGTGTGTTCGGCAAAACTAGCTAGACCTAAGCCTCGTATCAGGGCTAGAGCTAGAGCTTATGGATTATATAATCTACAATCTCTTTAGAGAGATCACATCTTCTTGTGCATGTTTGAGAAAGGGTGTGTTTGGCAAAACTAGCTAGACCTAAGCCTCGTATCGGGGCTAGAGCTAGAGCTTATGGATTATATAATCTACAATCTCTTTAGAGAGATCATATTTTGGGGGATTATGAGGGACTCTAGTTTTTTATAATCCCTTCAAGATTTTGACAATCAAACGAGGCTTATAGCTTGAGATTATAAGAACCAGAATCTCAAGCTCCTATAATCCCCCATAATGTTGTTACATAACACACTCATAGTCATGGACAGTCTCATCACCATGCATCTCTATCTTGAGAAGTGTTCTCAAAGCATACTCCTTAAAGGAGTTCTGAGGTGCATAGGCTTGTTCAAGAGAAACCCATACATGTCGTGCCGTGACGCCTTGTACATAGAGAAAAGAAGATTTCGAAATAGTAGAGTTGACCAAGATGCAAACATGTCGAGTTGTTTAGGTTGTCTTTCGGAGTGGTGGAGGATTTGGATGGTGCATGAGGAAGGGTTGGATCATAGCCTTCCACATATCCCATTAGGTTATTAGTGATGAGGAAGGGTTAGATCATACCATAGTCACATAGTTCGCTCAAGAAGCCACGATCTGCGATCTGATCGTTGAGTTCCCGATCGTGGTATGAAAGCGATCCCGTTGCTAGGTGGATCGCGACCTGGAACGATGTTCAAATCGATCCAAATCGATGGTCCAGTCGATCAATTGAATGTTAAATTCACCTACTGGAACGCAATTTGGAACGATCCTTTGAAGAAAAAATCTCAATTTGAATCTATTATGCCCTGCTGCAGGTACGTATTTCAGAGGCGGGAAAAAATAGTCCCGACTGGCAAAATTTCACTCCTCAACAATTGTAATGATTCAATTTTACTTTTTAACTCCTATTTTCTGGACTTAGTATGTTCAATTTCATATCTTATTCTTCTACTCTCCAGCTTCAATTTTGTGATATAGTTACTGTGTTTTTTCTCCTTCACTAAAAATGGTGTTTGGGTCTGAGTGATGTATTGTTTATGTTTTGGATGTTTCTGTTTTATTTTTCCAGCAATTCTGCACTATTTATGCTTCTGTTTTTTTGAAATTCTACACTGTTTTGGGCTTTTGTAATTCTGCACTATGTTGTGCAATTATGCACTGTTTTAATGAACTACAACATGTTGATTGTTTATGTTTTCTGTTAATTGTTATGTTTCTGGTTTGGTTTTTAATATTAGAATGTTATTTAAGGTTTGGGTTATGAAATCTGTTTTTGGTAGTGGGTACAACGTACCAAAACGTAAGGTACATCATACCGGACGTGTACCGAAATGAACCTACCCCCCTCCGTACCGGATACGTCAAACCTAGCGAACCGCGTTCCTGATCCTCGTTCCTGTACCGAAGCGATCCGCGAACTATGTGACTATGGTTTTTCTCCACCTAGGTTTTTTTTTCCTTTCTTATTGTATTAGATCTACAAATTTGATCATGTGAACTTCATTTCTTGTTTCTGGTATGATTCAGGTACATTCCTTTTTGTTTACTTAGATTTGGGTGTTTGCCCTAAAATATGATATGATGTGAAGTTGAATTTGGGTGTTCTTAATTAGCATTTATTAATTGTTTTTCGGGCTTAGTTTTATAAGTTTTAACCTATTGCATGTGATTATGCTTGATTAACGAACATTACCCTATTGAAATTGACCAGAATAAGATGGAAAGTTGTTCGTGCATAGGTAATTGTGGTTATTGGTAATGAAGATTAATGTTGACCGGTACAAGATTGGGAATTGAGTATCATTACATGTGATTTTGGTCTAACATCATTATATACAAGTTGAGTTGATTGACACTTGTCACTTGGCAAGGTGTTGAATAGCTAGTTAGGAAGTAGCCAGTAACATTATAGTCAAGACCAATACTCAATGTTGACTCATGACATTCCCTAACTAGTATTGATATCATATATGAACTAGGTGATTAATTGTAACCATTTGGTGTTTATCAGTTTATGTGGTTACGGTACCACTCTTAGGGCCTGTTTGGTTCGCCTAATTTCGAGGGATTTAGCAAGATTGCATTTCAAATCCTTTGAAATCCTATGCTTGGTTGAAAATAAGAAGGAAGGGATTGAGATTTCAAATCCTGTTGGTGTTGGGGAAGAGATGGTATTTCTAAATCCCTCATATGTGGGATTTCAAAATCAGGACCTATCTAACCAACAATTCATAGTTCGCCTTCACCACATCAA